>JAUZSZ010051959.1:0-12682 GCA_034780575.1 Labeobarbus marequensis
GGCCAGACGGAGCGGGCCAACCAACAACTGGAGCGCTTCCTCAGATGTTTTGCAGGCGAACATCAGCGCTCCTGGGCTCGCTGCCTCGTCTGGGCTGAGCTGTCTAACAATCTCCACGTCTCCTCCGCCACCAATCTCAGCCCATTCGAGGTATGCTACGGGTATCAGCCTCCGGTGTTCGAACATCAAGAGCCGGAGGTTGACGTCCCGTCAGCCCAACAGTTGGTCCGCCGGTGTCGGCGGCTCTGGCAGCAGGCCCGTGCTGCCATCCTCAAAGCCAACCGGAGATATACCACCCAGCACCGCCGCCGACACCCTCCGGGACGACTGTTTCATGTTGGTGACAGGGTTTACTTATCTACACGCAACATCAACCTCCGCACCGACTCAAAGAAACTGTCACCCCGCTTCATTGGACCCTACAGGATCACCCACCGGATTAACCCTGTCACCTTCCGGCTCCAGCTGCCTGCCTCACTCCGGATCCATCCCGTATTCCATCAATCTCAGTTAAAACCTGTTTTTTCCTCCCCTCTGTCTACCCAGGCTCCTGCTCCCCCACCAGTACGGATCATTGACGGTGGCCCTGCGTATACCGTCCGGCGGATTCTTGACTCGCGACCCCGTGGCCGTGGCACCCAATATCTTGTCGATTGGGAGGGCTACGGTCCGGAGGAGCGGTCATGGGTCCCCGGACGGTTTATTCTGGATCCAACCCTCATCCAGGACTACCGTCGTCGGGTATCCTCGACTCCGGGACCGTCTGGTGCCGGTCCTGGAGGGGGGGGTACTGTCACACGCACCGGATCACGTGAGGTCACGAGGACCCGGAAGTAACCTCACGCAGGTATATAAACAGGAAGTAGGTGTCTGTCTAGCACCAGACATTAAGCTCATGGAAGCTACCACGTCCGGTCCCATCTTCAACTCTACCATCTCGTCTCACGTGAGTACGTTCAGTTTATTTACCTGTCTGTGTGCGTGTGAGAACGCGGATTCCTCGGTGGGAATCTCAACTCCCTGTTGGAGCGTTCTCAGATTAACTGCGCGTGATTAACCTGCTCATTCGCGCTATTCCGCGTCTGAGTCTTCCATCACGCTACACGGGGACAATCCTCGATCAGTCATCTCTCGTCTGCCTCCGTGACAGAATGTCTGGTCCCGCGACGGTCCCGGCGGATATGGAAGGATTGTGGTGTGTAATCCAGCAGCAGGCGATGGAAGTCGCGGCGCTGCGGCAGGAAGTGGTGGGGCTCCGCGCGGAGGTTTCTGCGCTCCGTGCCGAGGCCGCAGGTCTTCGGGCGGAGTGCGGGGCTGTCCGTTCGGACCTCACCGCTCTGCAAGCCGACCACGACGACCTCGCCGCTGCTGTGGTTGCACCCACAGGACCTATCCGCTCCACCGCTCACCCTAAACTCGCCCTACCGGACAAATGGGATGGATCCGGAGGGCGGTGTGATGTTTTACTAACCAATCTGTCACTATTATTTGAGTTTCAATCATCAAGATATCCCTCAGACCGCAGCCGGATCGCACTCCTCATCTCGTTACTCACCGGGCAGGCAGCCGAGTGGGCTGCGGCGGTCCTGAAGGCTGACGGGGTAGCTGCTCACTCCTACCCCGAATTTACCACCCAGCTCAGGGCCGCCTTCCAACACCCTGAGAGTGAAGTGGAGGTGGATTCCCGACTTTACCATCTACGTCAGGGCGAGCGCAGCGTAAGTCGGTACACCACCGAATTCAGAACTCTGGCCGTTCAAACTAAGTGGAGCGACGCGGCACTCCGCACAGCTTTCTATGAAGGACTCTCAAAACATCTCAAGAACGAGTTAGCTGTGCGTGAGTTGCCGTCCACCTTGGAGGGTATAATCCAACTCGCCCTCCGGGTGGATCAGCGTATGGGAAACATCAGCCGTCGCTCCACTCACCAACTCACCACCACCAACCGCTACCTTCACCCTCCTGGAACCTCACCTCTTCACGCCGCCGCTGCGCCGTCCTCACCTCCACCTCTCACCTCAGAGGCCCACTCAGAAGGAGCCGGGGAACCCATGCAAATAGGGCGCACCTCCCTTTCAGCGGCCGAAAGGGCCAGACGCCACCGTGAAGGCTTGTGTGCCTATTGCGCCTCCCCAGAGCACCATCGGGCAATCTGTCCCTTGCGTCCGGGAAACGGTCAGACCAGGTGAAGAGGGGGAGGTCTCCACCTGGTCCCGACGCTGCTGACTCCCGTTCGACTGTTTCCCGACTGCTGCTGAAGGTAACGGTCTCCCTGGGCCACAGACGGATCGAGACCACTGCATTCGTTGATTCGGGTGCAGCTGGGAACTTCATCGATCAGACTTATGCCGCCCAGTTGGGGATCGAATTTGAGGTGTTATCCCGGCCTGTAACCATCACAGCCATTGACGGTCGCCCTCTCAGCTTCAGCCCCATTACTCACCGCACTAAGAGACTCTGCCTGGATATTGGTCACCACTCAGAAGTCATCCAACTACACGTCACCACCCTCACCTCCTCACCCATCATCCTTGGACACCCCTGGCTCCTTAAACACGACCCCTTCATCTCCTGGACCACTAACCGGATCGTCCACTGGGGGGCGACTTGTCAGGAGCTCTGCCTCCAGGCTAAGACCGGGACATGCTCAGGGGAGTCCGAGGGCCCCGATGTGGAACTAGAGGGGGTCCCTGCTCCGTATCGTGACCTGGCCGAGGTCTTCAGCAAGAAGCGTGCCACCACCCTGCCGCCTCATCGACCCTACGACCTGGCCATTGACCTCGTGCCAGGCGCGGTACTACCTCGCGGCCACCTGTACTCCTTATCTGCTAAAGAACATCAGGCGATGGAGGAGTACGTAGCGGAGGGACTTCGAGCCGGTACTATCCGTCCCTCCAGCTCCCCGGCGGCCGCGGGGTTCTTCTTCGTTAAGAAGAAGGACGGGGGCCTCCGACCATGTGTGGATTACCGGGGCCTAAACCAAGTCACCATCAAGAACCGTCATCCACTCCCGTTGACCAACACCGCCCTGGACGCTCTCTCTGGTGCCCGCTTCTTCACGAAGCTGGACCTACGGAGTGCATACAACTTGGTCCGCATCAGGGAGGGCGATGAGTGGAAGACGGCCTTCATAACCCCCACTGGCCACTATGAGACTCTGGTTATGCCGTTTGGTCTGTGCAACAGTCCTGCAGTGTTCCAGCAGTTTATCAACGACGTTCTCCGGGACATGCTGGGTAGATGGTGCTATGCTTACCTAGACGACATCTTAATATACTCCAAGAACATCGAGGAGCATACCCAGCATGTCCGAGCAGTTCTACGGAGGTTGCTGGCCCACCAGCTGTTCTGTAAGTTGGAAAAATGTGCTTTTCACCAGCACTCCACCACGTTCCTGGGCTTTGTAATATCTTCCCAGGGTGTGGCCATGGATCCCCAGAAGCTGGAGGCTGTGCGCTCGTGGCCTCTACCCACGTCGCTCAAACAGCTCCAACGTTTTCTGGGGTTCGCCAACTTCTATCGGCGATTCATCCGGGGCTACAGTTCAACTGCAGCACCTCTTACTGCCCTGACCAAACCATCGCGCGGAGACTTCCACCTCACACCCGAAGCCATTCAAGCATTCCATCACCTCTGTCACCTCTTCACCACGGCACCCATCCTCATCCATCCCGATCCAAGCAAGCCTTTCGTTGTTGAGGTGGACGCTTCCGATGTGGGCGTAGGGGCGGTCCTCTCACAGCGTGGTCCAGACGAGAAGCTACATCCTTGTAGTTTTTTCTCTAGAAAATTTAATCCCACTCAGCAGCGTTACGGGGTAGGGGACCGTGAACTGTTGGCCATCAAGTGGGCTCTGGAGGAATGGCGTCACTGGCTCCAGGGCGGCAGTGAACCGTTCACCGTCTGGACCGACCACCAGAACCTCACCGTCATCCGCCAGACCAAACAGCTGAACCCCAGGCAGGCGCGGTGGGCACTCTTCTTCGAGCACTACAACTTTCACTTATCATACAGACCCGGACCCAAAAACATCAAAGCCGATGCCATCTCCCGCCAGCACTCCAAGGACATATCCACCTCGGACCCCGCGCCTGTCCTGCCGCCACACATCATCCTGGCGCCTCTCCAGTGGGGGTTAGAAGAGAGAGTCCGCCAGAGTCACAGCCTAGAATCACCACCTACCGAGACACCCCCTGGTAGGCTCTTCGTTCCAGACCACCTCCGCCAAGAAGTCCTCCAGTGGGGTCATGATTCCACGATGGCTGGCCACCAGGGAGTCCAGCGGACCATTTCGTTCATCGAGAGGGCGTTTTGGTGGAGGTCGTTGAGGAGTGACGTACGTGAGTACGTCCAGGCATGTAACATCTGCGCTCGCTCCAAGTCCTCGAATTCTCCCACCACTGGCGAGCTGCAGCCCCTCCCCACCCCAAAGCGCCCCTGGAGTCATGTCTCGGTGGACTTCGTCACTGGTCTCCCTGAGTCCGAGGGAAAGAACACCATCCTCACCATCGTGGATCGCTTCTCGAAGGCTGTTCACCTGGTGGCTCTCGCCGGACTCCCCTCTGCTAAAGCTACAGCTGAATTGTTTCTAGAGCACGTAGTCCGCTTGCATGGGTTCCCCAAGGACATCGTCTCGGACAGAGGGCCCCAGTTCACGGCGAAGTTCTGGCAAGCCTTCTGCCGTCTGGCCGGTACCACCTCTAGCCTGTCGTCTGGTTTCCATCCGCAGACCAACGGCCAGACGGAGCGGGCCAACCAACAACTGGAGCGCTTCCTCAGATGTTTTGCAGGCGAACATCAGCGCTCCTGGGCCCGCTGCCTCGTTTGGGCTGAGCTATCCAACAACCTCCATGTCTCCTCGGCCACCAAGCTCAGTCCATTCGAGGTATGCTACGGATATCAGCCTCCGATGTTCGAACATCAGGAACCGGAGGTTGATGTTCCGTCGGCCCAACAGTTGGTCCGCCGGTGTCGGCGGCTGTGGCAGCAAGCTCGTGCTGCCATCATCCGCTCCAACCAACGCTACTCCATCCAGCATCGCCGTCGACACCCTCCGGGACGACTGTTCCACGTTGGTGACAGGGTCTATCTTTCCACCCGCAACATTAACCTCCGCACGGAATCCAAAAAACTGTCACCCCGCTTCATAGGACCCTACAGGATAACTCACCGGATCAACCCTGTCACCTTCCGGCTCCAGCTGCCTGCCTCCCTCCGGATCCATCCCGTTTTCCACCAATCCCAACTAAAGCACGTCTTCTTCTCCCCTCTGTCTCCCCAGGACACTCCCCCGCCTCCGGTTCGGATCATTGACGGTGGTCCTGCTTACACCGTCCGGCGGATTCTTGACTCGCGTCCTCGGGGTCGTGGCACCCAGTATCTAGTCGACTGGGAGGGTTACGGCCCGGAGGAGCGGTCCTGGGTCCCCGGGCGGTTCATCCTGGACCCCACGCTCATCCAGGACTACCGTCGTCGGGTATCCTCTACTCCGGGACCGTCTGGAGCCGGTCCTGGAGGGGGGGGTACTGTCACACGCACCAGATCACGTGAGGTCACGAGAACCCGGAAGTAACCTCACGCAGGTATATAAACAGGAAGCGGGTGTCTGTTCAGCACCAGACATTAAGCTTATGGATGCTTCGTCCGGTCCCCTGTTCAACTCGACTCACGTGAGTACTTATCTCAGTTTATATATCTGTCTGTGTGCGTGTGAGAACGCGGACTTCTTGGTGGAAGTCTCAACTCTTTGTTTAGAGCGTTCTCAGATCAATCGCGTGATTACCTGCTCACTCGCGCTTCTTCCGCGTTTGAGTTTTCCGTCACGCTACACGGGGACATCCTCGATCAGTCATTTCTCGTCTGCCTCCGTGACAGAATGTCTGGTCCCGCGACGGTCCCAGCGGACCTGGAAGGATTGTGGGGTGTGATCCAACAGCAAGCGCAGCAGATCGCGGCTCTGCGGCAGGAAGTGGTGGGGCTCCGAGCGGAGGTTTCCGCGCTCCGAACCGAGACCGCAGGTCTACGGACGGAGTGCGGTGCGGCCCGTTCGGACCTCACCGCCCTGCAGGCAGACCACGATGATCTCGCTGCTGCAACGATCACATCCGCAGGACCAGGCCGCTCCACCGCATACCCAAAAATCGCACTTCCGGATAAATGGGATGGATCCGGAGTTCGGTGCGATGTTTTCCTCACCAATCTGTCCCTTCTTTTTGAGTTTCAGCCTTCAAGATACCCCTCGGATCGCAGCAGGATTGCCCTTTTAATATCACTCCTCACCGGGCAGGCAGCTGAGTGGGCTGCGGCGGTTCTGAAGGCTGACGGGATAGCCGCCCACTCTTATCCCGAGTTTACCATCCAGCTCAGAGCCGCCTTTCAACATCCTGAGAGCGAGGTGGAGGTAGATTCACGTCTGTATCATCTGCGACAGGGCGAGCGCAGCGTCAGCCATTACACCACAGACTTTCGCACCCTGGCTGTTCAGACTCGCTGGAGTGACGCGGCGCTCCGTACAGCCTTCTATGAAGGACTATCTACACGTTTGAAGAACGAGTTGGCTGTGCGTGAGCTGCCGGACACCCTGGAGGGCATAATACAGCTAGCCCTCCGGGTGGATCAACGGATGCGTCACTCCAGCCGACGCACCACTTCACCACTCACCTCACCTACCCACCATCATCACCACCTGGATACCTCCGTTCCCCACGCTGTCGCTGCCTCGTCATTACCTCCACCGATCGCCTCAGAGGCCCACTCCTATGGAGCCGGGGAACCCATGCAACTAGGACGCACCTCCCTGTCAGCCGCAGAACGGGCTAGACGGTTCCGCGAGGGCCTATGTGCCTATTGCGCCTCCCCAGACCACCACCGCGCCGTCTGCCCTGTTCGTCCGGGAAACGGCCAGACCAGGTGAGGAGAAGGAGGTCTTCACCTGGTCCCCCTGTTGCCGTTTCCTCCTCTGCTGTTTCCCGGTTGCTGCTTCAGGTATCAATCCTCGTGGGTCACAAACGGATCGAGACCACCGCATTTGTTGACTCAGGTGCGGCTGGGAACTTCATAGATCAAACTTACGCTACCCAGCTGGGGATTGAGACTGAGGTGTTATCCCAGCCGTTGAAGATTACTGCCGTCGACGGTCGCCCCCTCATCATCAGCCCCGTCACCCAACAGACCAAAGAAATTCGACTCACCATCGACCACCACACCGAGAAGATCCACTTGTTTATCACCAAACTCACCTCACCTCCTATCATTCTGGGACACCCCTGGCTCGTCAAACATGACCCCTTCATTTCATGGACCACCAACCGGATTGTCCACTGGGGGGCGACCTGTCAGGAGCTGTGTCTCCGGGCCGCGGCTGGGACATGTTCCGGGGAGTCCGAGGACCCCGATGTCAAGCTGGACGGGGTTCCTGCTCCGTATCGCGACCTGGCCGAGGTTTTCAGTAAGAGACGTGCTGCCAGCCTTCCACCTCACCGTCCTTACGATCTTGCCATCGACCTCGTGCCAGGCGCGGTACTTCCCCGCGGTCACCTGTACTCCCTATCTGCTAACGAACACCAGGCGATGGAGGAGTACGTAGCGGAAGGACTCCGGGCCGGTACTATTCGTCCTTCCAGCTCCCCGGCGGCCGCGGGCTTCTTCTTTGTGAAGAAGAAGGACGGGGGTCTTCGTCCATGTGTCGACTATCGGGGTCTCAACCAAGTCACCATCAAGAACCGTCATCCACTCCCGCTTACCAACACCGCCCTGGACGCCCTCTCTGGTGCACGCTTCTTCACGAAGCTGGACTTACGGAGCGCCTACAACTTGGTCCGCATCAGGGAGGGTGATGAGTGGAAGACGGCCTTTATAACCCCCACTGGACACTATGAGACGTTGGTTATGCCGTTTGGTCTGTGCAACAGCCCCGCCGTGTTTCAACAGTTTATCAATGATGTTCTCCGGGACATGCTGGGTCGCTGGTGTTATGCGTACCTGGACGACATACTCATCTACTCAAAGACTCTAGAAGAACACACCCAGCATGTCCGAGCAGTCCTTCGGAGGTTGCTGGCCCACCAGTTGTTCTGTAAGTTGGAGAAATGTGCCTTTCACCAGCACACCACCACATTCCTTGGCTTTGTCATCTCCTCTCAGGGTGTGGCCATGGATCCTCAGAAGCTGGAGGCTGTGCGCTCGTGGCCCCTACCCACGTCGCTTAAACAGTTGCAGCGTTTTCTGGGGTTCGCCAATTTCTATCGGCGATTTATCCAGGGCTACAGTTCAACTGCGGCACCTCTGACTGCTCTTACCAAACCAGCTCGCGGAGAATTCCACCTCACCCCGGAAGCCGTCAAAGCCTTTCATCACCTCTGTCACCTTTTCACCACTGCACCCATCCTCATCCATCCCAACCCGGACAAGCCTTTTGTTGTCGAAGTGGACGCTTCCGATGTGGGCGTAGGAGCGATCCTTTCACAACGCGGTCCAGACCAGAAGCTACACCCCTGTAGCTTCTTTTCAAGGAAATTTAATCCCACTCAACAGCGTTACGGGGTAGGGGACCGTGAACTGTTGGCCATCAAGTGGGCTTTGGAAGAGTGGCGTCACTGGCTCCAGGGCGGCAGTGAACCATTCACCGTCTGGACCGATCACCAGAACCTCACCGTCATCCGCCAGACCAAACAGCTGAACCCCAGACAGGCGCGGTGGGCGTTGTTCTTCGAACACTTCAACTTCCAGCTATCCTACCGGCCCGGTTCGAAGAACAACAAAGCGGATGCCATCTCCCGTCAACATCAAAAAGAAGTCACCATCTCGGAGCCCGCGCCTGTCCTGCCACCTCATATCATCCTGGCTCCTCTCCAGTGGGGGTTGGAAGAGAGGGTTCGCCAGAGTCACAGCCTTGAAACACCACCTACCGAGACGCCCCCTGGCAGGCTCTTCGTCCCCGACCACCTCCGCCAAGAAGTCCTCCAGTGGGGTCACGATTCCACGATGGCTGGCCACCAGGGAGTCCAGAGGACGACGTCGTTCATCGAAAGGGCGTTTTGGTGGAGGACGTTGAGGAGTGACGTACGTCCAGGCTTGTACCATCTGCGCTCGCTCCAAGTCTACCAACTCTCCAACTACCGGCGAGCTGCAGCCCCTCCCCACCCCAAAGCGTCCCTGGAGTCACATCTCGGTGGACTTCGTCACTGGCCTCCCTGAGTCCGAGGGAAAGAACACCATCCTCACCATCGTGGATCGTTTCTCGAAGGCTGTCCACCTGGTGGCCCTCACCGGACTCCCCTCTGCCAGGACCACCGCCGAACTGATTCTTGAACATGTAGTCCGCTTGCATGGGTTCCCCAAAGACATCGTCTCGGACAGAGGGCCCCAGTTCACGGCAAAGTTCTGGCAAGCCTTCTGCCGTCTGGTCGGAACCACCTCTAGCCTGTCGTCTGGTTTCCACCCTCAGACCAACGGCCAGACGGAGCGGGCCAACCAACAACTGGAGCGCTTTCTCCGATGTTTTGCAGGCGAACATCAGCGCTCCTGGGCGCGCTACCTCGTCTGGGCTGAGCTCTCCAACAACCTCCACACGTCATCTGCCACCAACCTCAGTCCTTTCGAGGTATGCTACGGATATCAGCCTCCGGTGTTCGAACACCAAGAGCCGGAGGTTGATGTTCCGTCCGCCCAACAGTTGGTCCGCCGGTGCCGACGGCTCTGGCAGCATGCCCGCAACGCCATTCAGAGGGCTAACCAGCGCTACACCATTCAACATCGCCGTCGGCACCCTCCGGGACGACTGTTTCACGTCGGTGACAGGGTCTACCTCTCCACCCGTAACATTAACCTCAGGACTGAATCCAAAAAACTCACTGCACGGTATATCGGACCCTACAAGATCACCCACCGGATCAACCCTGTCACCTTCCGGCTCCAGCTGCCTGCCTCTCTCCGGATCCATCCCGTATTCCACCAGTCACAATTAAAACCTGTATTCTTTTCCCCTCTGTCTCCCCAGGCTCCTGCTCCTCCCCTGGTCCGGATCATCGACGGTGGTCCTGCTTATACCGTCCGGCGAATCCTTGATTCGCGAACCCGTGGCCGTGGCACCCAATACCTCGTCGATTGGGAGGGCTACGGTCCGGAGGAGCGTTCTTGGGTTCCCGGGCGGTTCATCCTGGATCCTACCCTCATTCAGGACTACCGTCGTCGGGTATCCTCCGCTCCGGGACCGTCTGGTGCCGGCCCTGGAGGGGGGGGTACTGTCACACGCACCAGATCACGTGAGGTCACGAGGACCCGGAAGTAACCTCACGCGGGTATTTAAGCAGGAAGTAGGTGTCTGTTTAGCACCAGACATTGAGCTCATGGAAGCCCAAACCGTCAGGTCCCATCTTCACCTCGACCAACTCGTCTCACGTGAGTACGTCTATCTTATCTACCTGTCTGTGTGCGTGTGAGAACGCGGATTCCTCGGTGGGAATCTCAACTCCCAGTTGGAGCGTTCTCAGAATAAAGCCGCGTGATTAACCTGCTCACTCGCGCTTTCTCCGCGTCTGAGTATTCCGTCACGCTACACTGGGACTAACCTCGATCATTCATCTCCTGTCTGCCTCCGTGACAGAATGTCTGGTCCCGCGACGGTCCCAGCGGACTTGGAAGGATTGTGGTGCGTGATTCAGCAGCAGTCGATGGAGATCGCGGCTCTGCGGCAGGAAGTGGTGGGGCTTCGGGCGGAGGTTTCCGCGCTCCGTACCGAGACCGCCGGTCTTCGGGCGGAGTGCGGGGCTGTCCGTTCGGACCTCACTGCCCTGCAGGCAGACCACGACGACCTCGCTGCTGCAACAATCACCCCCACAGGACCAGTCCGTTCCACCGTATCACCAAAAATTGCACTCCCTGAAAAATGGGATGGATCCGGAGCCAGGTGCGATGTTTTCTTAACCAACCTGTCACTTCTGTTTGAGTTCCAGTATGCACGTTACCCCACGGACCGCAGCCGGATTGCACTGCTCATCTCACTACTCACCGGGCAGGCAGCGGAGTGGGCTACGGCAGTCCTGAAAGCTGACGGCGTCGCCGCTCATTCCTATCCCGAATTCACCACCCAGCTCAGGGCTGCCTTCCAACATCCTGAGAGCGAAGTGGAGGTGGATTCCAGACTCTACCATCTTCGCCAAGGGGAGCGCAGCGTAAGTCGGTACACCACTGAATTCCGGACCCTCTCAGTGCAGACCCAGTGGAGCGACGCGGCACTCCGCACAGCCTTTTACGAAGGACTGAACAAACGGATGAAGGACGAACTGGCTGTGCGTGAGTTGCCCGCCACCCTGGAGGGCATGATACAGCTCGCCCTCCGGGTGGATCAGCGCATGAGTTCCATCAGCCGTCGCTCCACCCACCAACCCACCACCGTCACTCATCACTTCCCTCAAGCTGGACACCCTTCACCTCACGCCGCCGCTGCGCTGTCCTCACCTCCACCTCTCGCCTCAGAGGCCCACTCACTCGGAGCCGGGGAACCCATGCAAATAGGGCGCACCTCCCTGTCAGCAGCCGAGAGGGCCAGACGCTACCGCGAAGGCTTATGTGCCTATTGCGCCTCCCCAGACCACCATCGGGCAATCTGTCCCTCGCGCCCGGGAAACGGCCAAGCCAGGTGAAGAGGGGGAGGTCTTCATCTGGTTCCGACGCCGCTGACTCCCGTTCCGCTGTTTCCCGAATGTTGCTGCAGGTAACGATCTCCCTGGGCCACCGACGGATCGAAACCACCGCATTCGTTGACTCGGGTGCGGCTGGGAACTTTATCGATCAGGCTTATGCTGCCCAGGTGGGAATCGAAACTGAGGTGTTATCCCGGTCTATTAATGTAACAGCCATTGACGGTCGCCCCCTCAACCTCAGCCCTGTCACTCGTCAAACCAAGAATCTCCAACTCACCATCAACAACCACTCAGAGACTATTCAACTCCTAGTCACCACCCTCACCTCACCTCCCATCATACTTGGACACCCCTGGCTTGTTCGTCACGACCCACTCATCTCCTGGACCACCAACCGGATTATCCACTGGGGGGCGACCTGTCAGGAGCTCTGCCTCCAGGCGAGGACCGGGACGTGCTCAGGGGAGTCCGAGGGCCCCGACGTTGAGATCGAGGGGGTTCCTGTCCCGTACCGTGACCTGGCCGAGGTATTCAGCAAGAGACGCGCTTCCAGTTTACCACCTCATCGCCCTTACGACCTGGCCATCGACCTCGTGCCGGGTGCGGTACTACCTCGCGGCCACCTGTACTCCTTATCCGCTAAAGAACACCAGGCGATGGAGGAGTACGTAGCGGAGGGACTTCGAGCTGGTACCATCCGTCCCTCCAGCTCCCCGGCGGCCGCGGGGTTTTTCTTCGTTAAGAAGAAGGACGGGGGCCTCCGTCCCTGTGTGGACTACCGGGGCCTCAACCAAGTCACCATTAAAAACCGTCATCCACTCCCGCTTACCAACACCGCCCTGGACGCCCTCTCTGGTGCCCGCTTCTTCACGAAGCTGGACCTACGGAGCGCCTACAACTTGGTCCGCATCAGGGAGGGTGATGAGTGGAAGACGGCCTTCATAACCCCCACTGGCCACTATGAGACCTTGGTCATGCCGTTTGGTCTGTGCAACAGTCCAGCTGTATTTCAACACTTCATTAATGATGTTCTCCGGGAC
>JAUZSZ010054906.1:0-12630 GCA_034780575.1 Labeobarbus marequensis
GGCATCGAACAGCCCCAGCGCTGCCAAACTCCTGGTCCAGCTGTGCACTCAGGTATCCAGATGTTCTCATGAATAGCTAGTAAATAGAGAGACAACAAAAAGCTACTTATCTTTTCATGTCTCACCCTGCCTCGCTTTTCCTCCAGAATCTGATTTCAGCTGCTACTGGGATGAATCTGACCACAGTAGATGATCCAATCCAGAGGAAGTTCCTGCCCAGTTTCCTGAGGGGAGTGGCGGAAGAAAACAAGCTGGTGACATCGCCCAATTTCGTGGTGACCCAGGCGCTGGTAGCCCTGCTTGCCGATAAAGGAGCTAGGCTTCGACATGGCTATGAAAAGGCTGAACTGGAAAAAAGAGGTTAGTTAACATCTAGCTGGCTGCTTGAGAATGCTGCCACATTATTTACTTATTTGTGTTTTTTCAGTCATTTTTTATTATTTTGCTTTGTTCAGTTAAATCTCATAAATCTGATTTGATTTGTTTGTTTTGCCAGCAGAGAGGTTGTTAGATGAAGCTTTGTTGTGTTGAAGCCTGAAAACCACTGCCTTTGCTGGCAATCACCGCCAATTTAATTACTCATATTTTTTTTTCTCATTGTGTGTGTGTGTACCCATCTGTGTACACGTGTGTATGTTTATCTCGCTTGCGGCCTGGCTTTGTTCTCAGTTGTCGCAGGGTTAATGTCACCTCTCTATGCCCACCTCTCCTGTGCCTCCCTTGCTGTAGGCCCATTGGAGCTGGCAAATGCGCTGGCGGCGTGCTGCCTTTCATCTCGGCTCTCGTCGCAGCACCGCCAATGGGCCGCACAGCAGCTGGTACGCACACTGGCGGCTCATGACCGAGACAACCAGAGCCGCCCACAGACCTTCGCTGATGTGGCGGGAGACCTGCGGAAGTGGTCCGCTTTCAGACTCGAGGCCCACCAAAGCAGGGTATGATTATCCCAACGTTGCGTTTGCTACGTTTAAACAGCACTGGATGGCGTCTGATGCTGAATTATTTGTTATCTTGTAGGTGATCACATGTGGGTGGTGTAGTAAAAAAGGTCTTCTGTCAACTAGCGGAAATGATGGGATGGTCCGCATTTGGAACGTGACCAAAAACTTGTACACCTTGCAGCAGACATGTGTCTTTAATAAAGGGTGAGTTCCTATCTTTCTCTAATTAGGCCTTTTCTTCACCAACTGCAATGTGATGTTTATGATCTTTGTCTGTTTTCAGAGATGACACTTCGGATGAGTATATGGGTAATCTGGGGTCTCCAGGTGATCCAAACTTGGCTCCAGTGACTTGGAGTGTCAGTGGGAAGTACTTGGCTGCTGCCATGGAAAAAATAGTGAACATTTGGCAAGTCAATGGTGAGTTGTTCACATCACGATGTACGCTACCGTTCAGAGGTTTAACAGGAATAACTTTACATTACATTAGTCTTCAGTGTCACATGATCCTTCAGAAATCATTCTAATAGGCTGAATTGGTGCTCAAGAAACATTCATTATTAAGAACGTTTCAAGATTCTTTGATGAATGGAAAGTTTGAAAGAACAGCGTTTATTTGACACTTAATATTCAGTAATACTGATTTGATGGCACTGACACTATCAAATGAAAATAAAATTTGAAGAAAATTGAGCTGAATAATGTCACTATTCTCTAATAAAAAATTTGTTTCTTAAAAAAAAATTTTATACACCACTTTTAAACAGTAGTGTGTGTTGATATCAGCAAATATTAGTTTTTTTTTTAATTATTATATATCAATGTTGACTGATATTGGATATTTAATTGTGCTGCTCATTTGCTTTATTTTACATTTCGATTACATGTGCCTTCATCTAATGAACACTTAACTGAATCTTTAAAAAGAATATTAATTTACATTGTAAATGGAATCAATTTTTCATACTATACATTATAATGTTGTAATGCCTAAATTCATTTGTAGCAGTTGAATCAGCTGATAGTTCTGTGTTTTTAATTTATTTAGACAAAATGGAATAAATTATATACATTTAATACCATTCATTTTTCGGTCATGACAAAATTAGTGCTGTCAATTTATTTAAAAAAACGAGCAAATTGATTGCACTTTTTTTCTGAAATTGCAAGTAGGAAATATACAGAAATTGAATGAAGTTATCAAACGCTAAATTCAAATTAAATATAGATGAATCCTTAAAGCTACAAAAGTGATTGATTTCCTCCTTTTTTTCTGTGAACAGACATCACAGCAGCTGGGTTATTAGGTTATTTGGCTGCTATTTCTTTAAGTGCTACCACTGCTGAACGTGACGCGGATCTGACGCATGCTCGTAGTTTCATTCTCACTTTAATATGAAATGATACAGGCTACAGAGCGCGCCACCGTATTTGTGCATGCAATTGAAGAGCATGCACAGTAATGGCTGACAGGACAGGAACATTTATTTTTACTGACATATGACGTCACAACATCTGATCTGACCACAGTTTTCTGATGTTCCTCATTACCTGTATTACTTCTGTGGTCGTTTGACTCTTGCCTGTCACTGAGGTGAAGTGGAGTGCGTGTCTGAAAAGTCTCCCATTTGATGTGGTCGTAAATGCGTTCTGCATTAACATGCTAATTTTGACAGCACTACATTAAATGATTATTGGCTTATAAATATTGAGCAGAATTTTAATATTGGTGCATGTTGTGATTTTGCACACAAGGTGGGAAGGCCTCGTTGGACCTGCAGCCTCACTGGGTGTCATCTTTAGCTTGGCCAGAAGAGGAGGCAGGGTCTCTGTGGGGCGGGGAGCCTCGAGAGCTCCTGTTGGTGGGTCGCATGGATGGGACACTGGGACTTCTTGAGGTCCTTGATGATTCTGATATGCAAAGAACTGAACTCCAGCACTGCTTCAGGAAAGACGGTACTAACGGTTTTTATGGAACGGTAAACAAGACTACTTCAGGAAACTTTTTCATGTGTGTATCCATGTTTGTCGCTCTTTTGTGCAGTGGCTGTTATGCAAATCGCATGGTACAGTGAGGATCGTCCCTTTGCAGTTGGATATGCTGATGGAAGGCTTCTGATTGGCTCTAAGGAGCCTTCAGAGAATGGATCTGTGGTGGTTATTGATGCCCACAAGGTTAGAGTCATCATGATTCATCATAGACTGACACACACATACATAAACATACAGATGCTGTACTTTTCATGCATTCTTGTATGTAATATTTCATGTGTGAAGAAGTAATTTAACATGCCTTCATCAGTTCACTGACAGTCAAGTCTTTGTTCTCTGTTTGTCTGTTGTGACTATAGGAAAGCATCAGTTCATTGTGCTGGGCTCCTGGTGGGCAAGTGTTACTAAGCTGTGCTAAAGAGGAGATTGTGCGTTTATGGGCAGGGTCAGGGACAGGTTTGGGTCAAAGTTGGGCATGTCTGCGAAGTATCACCCATCCTGCTGTTGTTAATGCTGTTGCCTGGTGCAGCCTGCCTGGCCAGGGACCTAAACCTCTCAACATGTTTGCCATGTACGTCCAGACAGAGTGTACTCTAATAATGAGAGAACTCAATCTAGCTGTGCTTTATTTAACTAAGGAAAATGATAAACCAACAGAAATGCACTACCATCCCAATTCTGGGGTCGAGTTTTTGAAATAAGTCTCTTATGCTTACCAAGACTGCATTTGTCTGAACAAAGATACTGTAAAAAAATTAATAAATAAATAAATAATGTTGTGAAATTTTATTATATCATAATTTTTAATAACTTAAGTTTCAGTTATTACTTAAAATTTAAGTTTTCTATTTTAATATATTTTAAAATGCATTTTATTACTGGTATTGGCGGCCATTACTTCATTAGTCTTCATTGTCACATCACTCTAATATGATGATTTGGTGCTCAAGAAACATTTTCTTATTGTCAGTGTTGAAAACACTACTGTTTTGTGCTACTTAATATCTGGAAAACCTGCTGCTTAGTTTCAGGATCATTTAATATATAATAAGTTCAAAAGAATAACATTTATTTGAATTAGATATGATTTGTGACAATGTAATTGCTGAATAAAAGTGTTAATTTCTTTAAAAAATAATCTAACCGACCCCAGTCATTTGAACAGTAAATAAAATAATGTTAATAAATTTACACATTTCTTGTAAAATTCTTCTATATATTACTGTCTGGTATATAAACCCCGTGTATTTAGCTCAGTATAACAGCAATTAACCATTCTTTTTTTAAAAATGTATTGTTATTAATGTTACTGTTATTGATTCATTTTTGATAAATTTGTTTCACTGCAAATTACATTACTTTTCCATTTACAGAAATTGAAATGTTTGTTAGGGCTTTTTTAAGTCATAAAGGTGTAATTAAGTTTTTACATCTTTTTCATAAAAAACGTTATGTCCTTAACCTAAAGTAAGAACATGATCATAAAAAACATTGAGGGATGTGCTCTAAAAATCTTTCTCTCACAGATGTTGTCAGAGCGGTCTGGTATCTGTGTGGACGGTACCGCAGGACCCTTCGTCATACTCGCAGTCCAGCACTGCCTGCCCTGATGCCTGGTGGGAATCGGAATCCAAATCCAAACTGATGGTAATGTGTCCATTCATATGAGCAATTAAAAACCTTTGAATGCTTTGCTATCTGTGCTTTCCTGTCAGTTAATATTTATGTTTGTGTGTTATGTGACTTCCTGATCTCTGTCCAGCTGGACCCCCAGCGGTGTGAAGGAGCAGTGTGTGTGTTCCAGCTGCAGGGTCATATGACTCCTGTCCGGACAGTAGCGTTCAGTCCAGATGGGCTTGCTCTTGTGTCTGGAGGGGTTGGCGGGCTTTTAAACATCTGGTCATTACAGGTCAGTGTCTACCATGGACGCACACTTCATGAATGCGTACAGGCTAGCTTCCAATCTAACAAACAAAACTTCAAAGGATTCACTATAGTGTTTTAATGATGATACGTTTGTGTCTGTGTTTATACATGTAGGATGGATCAGTGCTGCAGACAGTAGTTGCTGGATCTGGAGCGATTCACAGTACAGTTTGGATTCCTGACGTAGGTGTAGCAGTTTGCTCCAATCGCTCAAAGGTAAAACAATCCTGAATGTTTCAGTTCTACTTGATTTTCATTCATTTTGGTTTGGTTTTGGAGTTTTGTTTTGTTTTGTTTTTCTGTCTAGAAATGTTTTTTTTAACAATGTCCAATGTTATTGAACCTGTTTTTATTAAACAAAACTGTTATGGTTACATAACACTTATATATCATAATTAAATATAAATAAAATAGATAAGTAAAATTGAATTTTAATTTTGTAAGTAAAATTTACATTTTTTTAAAAAACAGGACACTTCCTAACAGCAAGTACTGACATTAGCATCTGATCCAAACATTAAAGGAAAGACAGTATAAGGAAAAAAATGAAAAACACAATTTAAGATGTTACTTAATAAGAAATGTATTTTTTTCTGCAGGATGTGCTGGTTGTTAATAGCTCAGCAGAGTTCATGGCAAACAATCATGTGTTAGCAACTTGCCGCATGGCGCTAAAAAAGCAGGGCGTTGTGGGACTGAACATGGCTCCATGCATGAGAGCCTTTCTGGAGAGACTTCCCATCATGCTTCAGGAGCAGTATGCATATGAGAAGGTACGCACAGTTTTAGCGAATACTGTTCATGTAAAAGTGCAAAAAATAGGGACATTGTTGAGGTCATTTCCTGTTTCTTGCACCTGTTTTTTTGTGTGCTTCAGCCTCATGTGGTGTGTGGAGAGCAGCTCGTCCACAGTCCTTACATGCAGTGTCTGGCGTCTCTGGCGGTCGGTCTGCAGCTGGACGCTCTGCTGTGTCACCCTCCTGTCCCACCGCACCTGGCCCACTGCCCACCTGAGCCTGGCTCGTCTTCTACTCCCTCCCCCGTCTCCTGGGCCAACAGTGAGTGGGCGTGGCTTCACTGCTTCTCCACCACCATCAAAACAGCCGAAGCCCTCGCACGCGGGCACACCTTTCCCGAGTCTTTCATCGTCCCAGACCTGGAGCCTGTGGCCAAAGACAAACTGGCACTGCTTATGGTGAGAGAAAGAACATACAAATATCTTGCTGATTTGATGATGAAAGACTGTGCTGCTCATGATGGTCACGGCCTCTTTAAATATCGCACACAGGACAACAGCAAGTGGGTGTCTGGGATGGATGAACAGATCATGTCATGGGCCACTTCCAGACTAGAGGTGAGACCAAATACAAGCCCTAGTCTAGAAAACACGCACAAATTTATTTATTGGAAAATATTAAATAATATACAACTGTGTAACATTCAAAAGAGATATTCAAACATTTTTAATTTCGTGTTGTTAAGGACTGGCACCTTGGAGGGAAGTGTGATGTGTTTTTATGGGGTGCTGGCAGGCATGGGCAGCTCGCTGAGGCCGGGCGAAACATTCTGGTGCCAGCTCTTGCTCCCTCATTTTCTCAGGCCCAGCAGGTATGAGTGTACATGTACATTCACACACATAATAGTTCACCTTCAGTTGCTGGTCCCCACTGACTTCCATAGTATGGAAAAAAAAAACACCATGCAAGTCAATGGGGACCAACTTAAGGTGAGTTATCCCTTTAAGTTTGATTTATTTAATAACATACTGTCGTAGAAATAAATAAATAGAAATTAGATTTATTAATTAGATTTTTTTTATATTCTCAGGTTGTTTGTGGGCAGAACTGCACATTTGTGATCCAGGCTAACGGAACAGTGTCTGCATGTGGAGAGGGCAGTTACGGCCGCCTCGGACAAGGAAATTCAGATGATCTGCACGTCCTCACTGTCATATCTGCTCTGCAAGGCATGCTGCAATCACACACATACTCTGAATGACTTTCATTATATATGTTACCCTGAAAGTGTTAACAGCAAGAGTGAATTGTGTTTGTGCAGGCTTTGTGGTGACCCAGCTAGTAACGTCCTGTGGGTCTGATGGCCATTCGATGGCTCTAACTGAGAGCGGCGAGGTGTTCAGCTGGGGAGATGGAGATTATGGAAAACTGGGCCATGGTAACAGTGACAGACAGCGCAGGCCGCGGCAGATAGAGGCGCTACAGGGAGAAGAGGTGGTGCAGGTCAGAAACACTTCTCAGATTCACCCTCACTCCTAAACGCTCCCAGATCCCTCTCCAGTTCTCCTCCTCTTCTTCCTCCTCTTCTTCCTCCTCCTCCTCCTCCTCTTCTTCTTCGTGTTCTAAGATGTGAATATATGTGTGTCCAGATGTCATGTGGGTTTAAACACTCAGCGGTGGTGACTGCAGATGGAAAACTCTTCTCCTTTGGTAATGGAGATTATGGCAGACTGGGACTTGGAAACACCTCTAACAAAAAGTTACCAGAGAGAGTCAGTGCACTAGAGGGCCACCAGGTCGGCCAGGTAAGAAACTGTAATTCTAAGTCCTCTTGCAATTTTATTTTCCTGTTGGAAATTATATATATTTTGGAAATTATTACATATTTTATATATATATATTGACATTATATTGAATTTATTAAGAATGATTGATTGTCTTTAAGGCATTTCATTTATCCCTTTTTGCTTTTATAAATAAATGTTGTTTATTTCCATGTTTAATTTAGACTTTGAATCCCAGATTCTCAGTGTGGACTTTGGAACGACTCTGCACATGAACACAATTTTATCTGATGTTTATTGTGACATGGTTGTGTGTAGGTTGCATGTGGGCTGAATCACACTTTGGCAGTATCGGCTGATGGAATGACCGTCTGGGCGTTTGGAGATGGAGACTATGGCAAACTGGGACTGGGAAACTCTACAGCCAAATCCTCCCCACAGGTACAACTACTGTGACAACACCATCACAAGCATATACAATTAAACATCGCATGTCATAAACAAAACTCTTGGTCGTCGCTGAATTAAGTCTCTGGGTTTGTTATTTTATAGAAAGTGGACGTTTTGTGTGGAATTGGAATAAAGAAGGTGGCATGTGGCACACAGTTCTCTGTTGCTCTAACCAAAGATGGAAACGTGTACACGTTTGGGCAGGGTAAGCCATCCACAGGGAGAAGCTTCACAGTTCTATAAACTGTTTGCTATGAAATGTTAAAGCAAGTCCAGTGTTTTGATTGAATTGTTTTTGCTTTAATGTGACAGATCGCTTGATCGGTCTGCCGGAGGGTCGAGCACGAAATCATAACCGGCCTCAGCAGGTCCCTGCTTTAATGGCCGTGTTTATGGAGGATGTGGCTGTTGGGGCTGAACACACGCTTGCACTCTCATCAACTGGAGATGTTTATGCCTGGGGGAGCAACTCTGAGGGACAGGTGTGTGATCATTTTCCATTGGTTTTATGTATTATCTGAATAATAGCATGGACATTTATCAGTTTGTGTTTTTGGAATATATATATATATATATATTTATTTATTTATTTATTTATTTTTATTTATTTTTTATTTTCTAAATTAGCTGGGCTTGGGCCACACCAACCATGTCAGAGAGCCGACCCTCATCAGTGCTTTACAAGCCAAAAACGTCCATCAGATATCGGCAGGCCGCTGCCACAGTGCAGCATGGACTGCACCGCCTGTACCGCCACGTGCTCCAGGTACAGACACACACACTGGCTTATTTTTACAACTCACATTTACTATTATTAATATTATTATAATTAGAATATAATTATTATTCAGTATTATTGTATATTAGATCTTTTTTTATTGTTTTCAAGTTGACAGTGTGTTCTATTACTATAGTAATTTAATATTGTTGAAAGAATATAATTATTATCCAGTAATATTCTTAGTACTATTATATAAGAGGACATCAAAACAAACTACACACTAAAATCTAAAGGTTTTCATTTAATTAAGGCTTAAGGGTTTAACTAGACTGCTTTGAAATGTGTTAAAGATCAGGAATTGGTGCAAAAATGATGATGATAAAATGATCAACTAATATACTATAATATTGAAAAGTAATTTTATATAAAAAATATTAATATTCAGTAATTATAGATATAGAATACATACATGTATTCTATATATAGAATACACACACACACACACAGACAAAATATTATAATAAATTTTGTGAATGCCATTTTCATGATTTGTTTTATGATGTATGTAACAGCTTCTGCTGTTTTTGCTCAGACCACAGTGAAAATCCACCCATGTTTTTACGCAGCAAACACGCAGAGTTGTAAATGTGAACCGGTGGATGGACAAGAATCTTAATGCTAAAGCATTATAAAAATCTGAACAATTAAGACACTAAGATATATTTATATGTTATTAAATTAATATAATATTTGATTGATTATAATTGTTTAAATTAATCTAAAAATTGATACTTTTTACTTTTGAATCCCTCATAAATTCTTTAAAGGCTGAAATGTGAAGTTCGATTATTTTATAAAACTTTTTGTTTTTGTGAAAACCTGTATGTGAACTGTAAATCATATTTTTTACAGTCATTTTATGGTTTAATGTTACCATAGACATTGCCCTACCCCGCTCTTATGGTATTAACTGTATTTGGGCGGGTCTTAAAAAAAATTTGATTTAAAAAGTCCTGCAGATACACACTAAATGTTTTTATGTTCTCATTCCAGATTTGTAGAAGTCTCTACCTATGTGACGTGTTGTTACTTTCACATGAATTTGACAGACTGTTATTTCTATATTCACTTAAAAATCCCTAAATGGAGGGGGAAATGAAATCTTTTGTTTCTGAAAATCATAATTAGACTCAGTGATTTCAATTTAGCGATTATGCAAAAAAGAAAAAAACATGCATCTGTGATGAGTTGTTGAGAAGGAGTGTTTGTGTGTTCAGGTTCATCAGTGCCTCTGCAGCTGGGTTTGCCCGTGTGTGTGCCTCCTCAGTACAGTGCCCTAAGAGAGGTCAGTATGGAGGCTCTGAGAGCCCGACTGCGCCTGCTCTACCACTTCTCTGACCTCATGTACTCCTCATGGAGGCTGCTGAACCTCAGCCCCAACAACCAGGTACATGCCCGCTTGCCCATGTCATGTTTGCATCATATTGTCTCTGTTGGGGAAAAAAACCTCCATGGACAATATCTGATTCAATCATGAATCATTTGTGTTTCAGAGCTGCACGTCACGCTATAATGCAGGTACATGGGGTATAGTCCAAGGTCAGCTGAGGCCCCTGCTGGCCCCTAGAGTTTACACACTGCCCATGGTGCGCTCTATCGGGAAAACCATGGTGCAAGGGAAGAACTACGGCCCACAGATCACAGTCAAAAGAATCTCTACACGGTCAGTCATGTTTCGAGTTGCAGCCAGAATACTGAAGAAATTCTTTTCATTCGAGTTAGGACATAAGAACTTCTTAAATCATTCTTTTTTCCCCTTTTTTGTCCTGTTTTCTCAGAGGAAGGAAGTGTAAGCCCATATTTGTGCAGATCGCCAGGCAGGTTGTGAAACTAAACGCATCTGATCTGAGGCTGCCGTCACGAGCCTGGAAAGTCAAACTGGTGGGAGAGGGGGCAGATGATGCCGGAGGGGTGTTTGATGACACAATCACAGAGATGTGCCAGGTAGGGCGATGCTGATGGACATGTGTATACAACCCCATTACGGCTCAGGTCTCATTGAATGGCAAGTCTTATAAAAAATGACAAGAGCGTTAAATTGGTGCATGTCGCTCTGTGTAGGAGCTGGAGACAGGAGTGGTGGATCTTCTCATCCCTTCTCCCAACGCCGCAGCAGAGGTGGGCTACAACCGTGACAGGTGAGCACCGACAGACAATTGTCTTAATATTGTATTCCACTAAACTAATAAACTGATCAGGTTTTCTTGATCTTTGTGTGTCTTCAGGTTCTTGCTGAACCCCTCAGCCTGTCTGGAGGAGCACCTGCTGCAGTTCAAGTTCTTGGGTATTCTGATGGGAGTGGCCATTCGCACTAAGAAGCCTCTAGACCTGCATCTCGCTCCAATGGTGTGGAAACAGCTGTGCTGTATTCCTCTCACTCTGGAAGATCTGGAGGAGGTGGACCTGCTCTATGTACAGACTCTCAACAGCATCTTACACCTTGAGGACAGCGGCATCACAGAGCAGAACTTCCATGAGGTGGAGTGGAGGCCCATAAAATACTAATTTTTACTCTGTTTCTCTTAGAGGATAATATAATTGGATCTTCACCAGGGGGCCTCAACATAGTTCCAATGAGATGCAAGATGGTTTACAATGACATAAAATATGCTTTAAAATAAACTAAAACAAAAATCTACTTTAAGCTGAACTCATATTTCTTATTTTAATTTGTTCCCTCAACAACTTTGATTTTTAAAAACCAGAATTCCCACAACCACAATCCCCAAAATTTGACCTTTAGTCGCGGAAAAGTCATGAATATTAATAAAGTCTTAAAAAGTCATAGAAAATTTGATGATAAAAATGTTTTTCTAGTTAAAAAAACCTGTTATGTCAAGCTCTAAAATATTTCATCAGGTACAAATTGTGAGCAAAAACAACCTAGGAAAGTCATTAGGTATCAAGAACATGGTTATTAAAACTTGCCGAATTACAGACTTTATTTTTATAATTATTTTTATTATATAAATAAGTATTATTATTACTACTACTGTTATTATACATATAATGTATAATATTTATATAAATATTTAAGTATTAAATTAATTTATCATTCATTAATTCCCTAGTTTCTATAAATAAAAGAGGTTGAAAATGAGCAGAAGTAACTTGTGTACCGTCTACTTAAAACATGGATTCATAGGAAGATCTTTTTTAATTGGTTTAATTTCTTTGACTTTATTACTTAGTGTATATTTTTTTGTTCATTTATTTTAAATTTTTTTTTTTTATATATGTAGATGATTCCACTGGACTCATTTGTTGGCCAAAGTGCTGATGGGAAAATGGTTCCCATCATCCCCGGAGGAAACAGTATACCGCTGACATTTTCCAATAGGAAGGAGTATGTAGCGCATGCCATTGAGTATCGGCTGCATGAAATGAATCGCCAGGTGTGTTCAACTCAACTCCGGTGTATCCTTTCCTTAAATATGTGGGAGTGTATCCTCACCTAGATAATGACTTGTCATCTGATCCTGTTATTCATCTCTTCTCTTGTGTTCACCTCTGAACGCGTGTTAGGTGGCGGCGGTGCGCGAGGGCATGTCTTGGATCGTGCCTGTTCCCTTGCTCTCCTTACTAACAGCGCGGCAGCTGGAGCAGATGGTCTGCGGGCTGCTGGAGATCAGCGTGGAGGTTCTGAAGAAGGTGGTCCGCTACAGGGAGGTGGACGAGCAGCAACAGCTGGTGCAGTGGTTCTGGCAGACGCTGGAGGAGTTCTCCAATGAGGAGCGAGTCCTCTTCATGCGCTTCGTTTCAGGGCGCTCCCGTCTGCCAGCTAACACTGCTGACATGTCCCAAAGGTTCCAGATCATGAAGGTGGACCGGGTAAGAATGTGTCTGTGTTTTTACGGATGGACATTTATCGCCGGTGGAAAAGCGGCTAATGTGTGTCTATGTACTAACATGTGTTTCTACTCTGTTTTTCAGCCGTACGATAGTCTTCCCACCTCTCAGACATGCTTCTTCCAGCTCCGCCTCCCACCTTACTCTAGCCAATCGGTCATGGCGGAGCG
>JAUZSZ010055021.1:0-12629 GCA_034780575.1 Labeobarbus marequensis
CATTCAAGATTTTGTTCTGTTTTTATCATGGCGTCATGTGTTGAATTATTGTCTAAGAAATAATCTGAATGATCTGTGTATTTCTGTGCAGATCTGCTGCTGGTGTGTCAAACTACAGAGAGTTTAATCAATAAACAGGCAAAATTAGGCCAAAATGTGACTTTAGACTGTCCGATTGGTGTAAAAGACATTTATTGGGTTTTCCTGAAACCACCAGATTCTCCGGTGCTGATACTGCAAACTTTTTCATCAGACTCTACATCATCTCTTTCATACAGTGAAAGACTGAAAGACAAATATTCAACATTAACTTTGAGCCGTTTATTTATTAGTAATGTAACTATTGATGAATTAGGATTATATTATTGTGTAAAAACAGGCAAGACTCTACAGCTCAGTGATGGTATTAGATTTGACATCACAGGTAAGTGTATATAACATTATCTTGATAATGTTTGATCTTGATAGTGTTTGATCTGTTTTTATGATCCAAAAGCAGTTACCATGTACATAATGCATTAAATTTTTTATTTATCTATTATTATTATTTCTATAAGAGTTCTATGTAACACTGATGCACATTTGCAATTTCTAAACACAAAACCCTTGTATTTTTTGTTCTTAAGCTGCTCAAGATCAGAATGAGACAGAACTGAACAATCAAACCCAGCAGGCTGTGATTGTGTTATATGTTATATTGAGCATTGTGATGTTTTCTGCAGTAATAGGTGAGAATTCAGGACATTACATATCATATAAAATAATTATATAAAGGATGTCTGTGCATTACTTGATACTTTTTGCTACATTCCTTTAGTAATGAATTTTATAGAATTTAACCATTAATGTTGGTGCTATTTTATAGGCCTATTCCAGATTAAACTTAAATTGTGTAAAAAAAGACACAAACAATGTCAAGATGAGGAGCTGGAGCATCTTTACAGCACAAATGCTGAAGAGGTACAACACTCTTATTCAGCATTCAGTGTGTTTAGTGAATATAATCTTTCTACACGGACATTAGAAGCTCATTTGTGTTTTGTTTTGTAGTTTTCTGAAGTGGAGTTTCATCTGTTTCACCCGACCAACAACACTTTTGTTCCTTTTCAAAAGCCAAAGACAAGACTTAGACAAATATAATCAAGAGTAAATCATCTCATACAGTCTAACTGAAGTACATTTTGATAATCACAGAAAAAAATATTGTTAACTTGATTGTTGTTTAAGATTGACTGATGCGTATTGCCTGAACATGAAATGAAATATTATCAATATTTTTTCAGCATTACTTCTTTTTACTATTCAGTAGCAATATATTCAAATAATGTGAGGTGCCATGTGATGTTTCCTGTGTCCTGATCGGCTGGACTGGTTGTGGAAACCATCTTTGGGAAAAATCAATTTGAAGTGTAATTTGATTTTTGTTTTTTTAGCTTGGCTCACATTCTTTTACATGGAGAGGGTGGGGTTTATGATCTGTAATGCTGTGTGCTGAAGTGAGTCTTTTGGTTTCTATTTGTATTTAATGTCTTCATTTCTGATACTGCGAACTTTCATGGCATATTCTACAGTATGTTTTTTATATGACGATAGATTAAAAGACAAATATTCATCACTAACTTGGGAGTCATTTATTTATTGTAACTGTTGATGAATTAGGAATATATTATTGTGTAAACAGGCAACACTCTACAGCTCAGCAATGGCACCAGACTTCACACCACTGATAAGTGTGATAAAATCCTCTTGACAAATCAGCTGGACCTGTTGTTATCTATGAACGATCTATACATATAGATTTGTTGTTGTTTTTACCATTCTGTAGTTTTCTGAAGTGGAGTTTTGTCTGTCCTGCCCGACCAACAACACTTTTTTCTTTTTTTTTTTAAACAAACAAACAAACAAAACTACACAACTATAATCAAGTGTAAGTTATACAGTCTAATGGAAATATATTCTGCTAAATAAGAAAGTTTTTTTGCTTGCTTGTTGCTTCTTTTCTTCTTTTTTCCAGCATGGCTTCTTTTTGTTCTTGTATTGTCTTAAGAATTCTTAACTCTCAAGAATTAATATTGTTTAAAAGTAGTTTTTAGTAGTGTGAATAATACTAATACTATTATTATTATTGATAAATAAGTATACATCAAAAGATTATTCACCCAAAAATAAATTGTCATCATTCATTCATTCACCCTTGTGTTGCTACAAACCCACAAACCCTTACTTTCTCCAATTGAACACAATCAAAAAGGATAAGTTAAGCATAATGTTGGCTGACAGCCTCCGTCACCAATTATTTTTCAGTAAGTGTGACTGTATTCCACAGAAGAAATACATAATTTATTGTACACAGGCACGGTGATTTCTGTTTTTATTTTTTTTTTAATAGTAGACTCCTGCCGTCTGCCTTCAGTTTAGACATGATGAGATTCGCTCGTGCTCTTTTAATCACGGGCTGCTTATTCGCTGAAAACTACCTCCATGTTTTTTCTACTCGGATATCTTCTGTATGTTTGTTTATATGTAACGTTATACAAACAGAGCAATGTTTTATCTCTGCATGTTCAGCGTCGAGAAATGTGCCTTCAAATGGTGACAGCGGCCTCTACCATCTGATTTTAGGAGCACAGTTTGATGAGGTAAACTCAGAGAGATATATTCCAGTCCGGAGATTTATCAATAAAATAGTTTAGACTACGTTATATTTTGAACAAACGTTAAAAATCGTCTCATGTGTTTGAGATGTAATACACCAAGTTTTATTTGGAATTACACAAGTTTTATTTCTGAGGACAGGCCTCCTACTATTCTGAAGCTAACCGTTATAGACTATTGTTTTGTGTCCATTTTTGTCCCAATATAAATTTGTAATATCTCTTTGATCAAATCTGGTAAAGATATGGGTTTTAGCCTAATTTGAGGTGATGTCAATCGATTAGCGTACCTAGGCAACTTTGAATCTTTGATTAGCCTATCCTGTAGGCTAAATCCAGGCTTAACCAGCAAACATAACACAACATTTTCAATAATTTATTTTTGTAATTACATACCAACATTTTGTATGATTCGTACAGTCAAAAGAATCACCGGTTCAAGAAGAATAGGATTCTGAGAAATCAGTCTCGCATCTGACAATGTTTTGCTAATGTTGTGAAAACGTTCGGCTATTTCTTAATTTTCTCTGAACATTCAAATATCCAGTGTTTATTTTTTTTTCTTGGTTATACAAATGTTAAGGGATTAATTCATTTTATGATTTTGCAAACTTTATTTTTTTTAATGTTCCCTGAACTTCCTGAAACAAGTAGGCTAATATTTAAAAATAAAATAAAATAAAAACCTTAGATGAACCTCCCACTAAGACAGCTTTGAATGAACATCCTATTACTGAAAGAATGCTTGTTCATAACTTTTAAAGAACATTGCCAGAATGTTCTCTACTAGTTGGGTTGTTTTCAGTATCCAGGCTCCAGAGGCCATGTGAAATAGCAATGGTGGCTAAAAAGACTATGGCATACTTGTACAGAATGTCTAAAACTCACACTTGCTAACGTGAAACTAGGTCAGCAAAACCACATGCTGGTGCTGTCAGAAAACACCCAGACATACTAGCTTACAAGTTTGGTCAGAAGTTTTATTTAAAAAACAAACAAACAAACAATCAGCTTCAAAAATAGTTTTAGTTTAGGTGCCAATATAGCAATTTAATTAAACGAAAATAAAACCGATCGGCAGCTGAAATTACTTAGCCAAAACAAACACATTATCTCATGCACTTTGTCTTAAATGCTTTAATAACAGTTAACAGTCCGGTCAGTGCAAGTTCAACGTCTATACATCCTCTTTTCAAGGGTGTCTGGTGGTTTCCTTCTAATTTTTTTTTCTGCGATTCTGTGGTAGCACTTCCTCTCAGATTCGAATAAGTTAACCATCTAACTGCATATGAGCAAAACAAACTCAGAATGAGGACGGCACAACTTTTACTCTTCTGTAAGTTACTCTGTGTAATTTCCGTGTGATCTTCACACGACTGAATAGTTTTCAAGGTTGAAAGAGTTATGTGTTTTGTATTTTATCTTCTCAGGTCTGCTGGTGTGGTGTCAAACTACAGAGAGTTTAACTGATAAACGAGTGAATTTGGGGCAAAATGTGACTTTAGACTGTCCGATTAGTGTAAAAGGGATTTATTGGGTTTTCCAGAAACTGACAGATTCTCCAGTGCTGATACTGCGAACTTTCACATCAGAATCTACATCATCTCAGGTACAAGACCAAAGACTGAAAGACAAATATTCAACATTAACTCTGAGCCGTTTATTTATTAGTAACATAACTATTAATGAATTAGGAATATATTATTGTGTAAGACTAAACAAAACTCTACAGATCAGCGATGGCACCAGACTTCTCACCAATGGTAAGTATTTCTCAAACACATTTACAATTGACAAAAAACTTATGAATATATTAAAAACTATAAATTAGTGCTATCAAACGATTAATTTCATCCAAAATAAAAAATTTTGTTTACATAATATGTGTGTACATACTGTGAATATTTATAATGTATATATAAATACATACACATACAGCATATATTTTGAAAATATTTGCATATACATTTATATATTTATATTCAATACTATATATACATATTTAATATAAACACATAACATTTTTCTTAAATTTGTACATGCATGTGTTTGCATTTGTATATACATAATAAATATACACAGTACACACACGTATATTATATAAAGAAAAACTTTTATTTTGGATGTGATTAATCACGATTAATCATTTTATAGCACTACTATAAATGATCTAAAAAATGATTTATTATATGTGTTACTGCAATAAATCATATTTGGCATTAAAACATAAAACTGATAAGAGTTCTTCTACTTAAACAGAATCTGTCCAAGATAAAAAACAAACAGAAGACAAACATCAGGAACAACCATGTGAGAACACATTTGAGTTTCACAAGATTTTGACTGTTACATCCATCCTACTGAATTTTGTGCTGATTATTGCAATAATAGGTGAGGTTTCAGGTTTCTACATGTGTACATTATGATATCTTTCTTTTAAATCAGGGGCCACCAAACTTGTTCCTGGAGGGCCGGTGTCCTGCAGAGTTTAGCTCCAACTAGAGGTCTTCACGGGTACACTTGGATCCGAAAACCTAAGGTCCGACCCGAGACCCGAACGGGTTCGGGTCCACAACTTCTACAAGTGCCGCGGACATGGGACGGGTTTGGTATTAGCAGCCTTGGGTCTCGGGTAATTACAATAAATGTGCTTTCCCAAATGGACCCAATTAGACCCGAATTCTTTTAAACTTTCCCGGATGCGTAGCCTACTTGTGCGTTCATGTTAAGTTCATTTTTGAGAAACGCGCATAAAAAAGGAACATACGTTTTTAAACTCAGAAATCCATCTTATAGATATGAGATCTATCAGGAAAGTCCACTCACTTCTTTACACTGCGTGTCAATGCAAGGCTTTACTTTTTTGTATGCAGAAGCCCGTGAAGGGAGACGAGGTAAATAATGTTGCAGACAAGCAAATCCATGATTTATTAACCTACCGATTTAATTTTTATGAAACTATCATGTTTATATTTCAAATCCACGGGTTACAACTGAAAGCCAAACTCAGAAATAACATATCCATCAGGCAGGCAAAGATATAAAGTAATAGGCTAAAAAATATGTAAATAAAATGAATGAAAGTAATGGAGCAGTGGCCAAATCAGTCAGCAGGACTCCAGGATTTTTCCGGACCGATGCGGGGCTGCAGGCTGTGCACACGTCAATGCCGTTTACATCCGGGTCCAGTCGGGTTCGAAAATAAATGCGGTCGGGTCGGAATCGGGTCTAATTTTATCAGGTCTGTCTCGGGTCAGGTTTATCTTTTTAAAAAAATTATTTCTGCACGTCGGGTTCGGGTAAGAAGTGATTCGGGTCGATTCAGGTCGGGTACGGATTTTAGGACCCGAGAAGACCTCTAGCTCCAATCCTAATCAAACACACCTGAACCAATCAAGGTCTTGCTTGGTATACTTGAAACTTCAAGGCACGTGTGTTGAGGCAAGTTGGAGCTAAACTCTGCGGGACACCGGCCCTCCAGGACAGAGTGTGGTGACCCCAGTTTTAAATGCTTCATACAGTCCTTTAGTGATCAACTGTACAATGTTTAATCAGAAGTGATGGTGCTGTTTTAGGCCTATTTCCGATCAAACTTCAAGTGTGTAAAAAAAGATGCCGACAATATCGAGATGAGAAACTAGAGCATCTTTACAGCACAAATGATGACGAGGTACAACACTCTAATTCAGCGTTCAGTGTGTTAAGTGAATATAATTATTTGACATGTACATTAGAAGCTAATTTATCTTTTATTCTGTAGTTTTCTGAAGTGGAGTTTCGTCTGTTTCATCCGACCAACAACACTTTGGTTCCTTTTCAAAAGCCAAAGACAAAACTTAGACAAATATAATCAAGAGTAAATCATATCATAGAGTCTAACTGTACTCTAATAGTGTATACTGTGCTAAATAGTGAGTAAAATATTGTAACAACAGTCAAGCACATATTGTTTCTTGACTGTTGTTAAAAAACTGACTGATGATTGTTACCTATACATGTATGTAATACAAAATTTACAATGTTTTGATAATTAAGTCTTGTAATTAAAATCTTAAATCTTAATTCTATATGTTTATATTGAGTGGCTTCATTCTTTGACTCTGGACTTTTATACACATAATACTGTAAAATCACAAAGGGGAATGAAGATTTTTTTTAATATTCAAAAAACAGGAAAAATAAATATTATGAACTACTATAATTTAAATTAACTGTTTTATATGTGATTTTAACAAATGTAATTAATGTTAACCTGAATTTATGCATTAGTTCAAATATTGTAAAGCTTGGTGTAATAAAAATGGTATGTAATGTTTATGTTTCCTGCGTGTTTATTGACTGGATGCTTATGAAATATGTAAATGCGTATTTGTTTTTTTAATGTTTGGAGTTAATAATCAAATTGTAAGTTTATGTTTTAAGGGTTTATTTATTAACATATTTCAGTGCCAATAAATACGACTGCTGTATTTGACTTATAAAACTTATGTAATGCTTTACTGAAGTGAGTCTTTTGGTTTCTATTTGTATTTAATGTCTTCATTGTCTTGCTACGGTCTGTTTTCTCACAGCTGTGGTTTAGTTGGCTTGAACTCTGGTCTGGTTCAAGTTTGTGTACAAAGTCACACATTGTGAAAAATATCAGCGTACGGGCCTCTAATATATTTTATGTATATTTTTATCACTATAAATTGTTTTTGCTGGTTTCTTAGTTTTTATTTTGATTTCTGCTCAGATTAGTCTGAACTCTTTTAATGTAGATCATTTAAACAACCACAGAATGAGGACGGAGCAGCTTTTAGTCTTTGTTAAGTTACTCAGTTTTTATGATTTTAATGATTTTGTCAAGACTGGGTATAGTTTTACAAGTTGAATCGTTTAACATTGTTACATTCTACAGAATAATCTGAACGATCTGTGTGTTTCTTCACAGTTCTACTAGTGTGTCAAACTACAGAGTGTTTAATCAATAAACTGGTGAATACAGGGGCAAATGTGACTTTAGACTGTCTGATTGGTGTAAGAGACATTTATTGGGTTTTCCAGAAACTGACAGATTCTCCTTCGCTGATACTGTGAACTTCCATGGCATATTCTACAGCATCTTTTTTATATGACGATAGATTAAAAGACAATATTCATCACTAACTTGTTTATTTATTGTAACTGTTGATGAATTAGGAATATATTATTGTGTAAAAACAGGCAACACTCTACAGCTCAGCGATGGCACCAGACTTCACATCACTGATAAGTGTGACAAAATCATCTTGACTTATCAATGAATGTTTTTTGAGTTTTTTCTGTCCTGCCTGACCAACAACACTTTTTTTCTTTAAAACAACAAACAAAAAAACAAATATAATCAAGTGTAAGTTATACAGTCTAATGGAAATATATTCTGCTAAATAAGAAAGTTTTTTTTTTTTGCTTGCTGCTTTTTTTTCTTCTTCTTTCCAGCATGTTTTCTTTATGTTCTTGACTTAATTATTCTTAATTTTTGAGAATTAAATGTTGTTGAAAAGTTGTTTTTAGTAGTGTGAATAATACTAGGCTAATACAAATACTATTATTATTATTACGAAAGATTAGTTCACCCAAAAATAAATAATTGTCATCATTCATTCAGTCTTTCCTTCACTCTTGTGTTGCTACAAACCCATTTTACTTTCTCCAAACAAAAAGTATAAGTTAAGATTAATGTTGGCTGGCAGTCTCCGTCTCCATTCATTTTCAGTAAGTGTTCTTGTATGCCACAGAAGAAATAAATCATTTATTATACACAGGCTCGGTGATCTGTTTTTATTTTTTATATAGTAGACTCACTCACGCTCCTGCTGTCTGTCTTCAGTTTAGACAAGATGAGATTACCTCCATGCTTTTTCGATATCTTCTATATGTTTGTTTATATTTATTCAAACAGAGCAATGTTTATCTCTGCATGCTCAGCGTCGAGAAATTCGCTTTCAAATGGTGACAGTGCCCTCTAGCAGCTGAATTCAGTAGCACAATTTGATGAGGTAAACTCGGAGAGATCAGAGGCGTTGAGAAACAGAGTTGCGACACTCCCATAGGCTTCTACAGGAACTGAGGAATGCGGAAGTAAAGCGTGTCACGGAGCAGCCAATAGTTTCAGCATTGAAGCCCATTCATTTCAGTGCTTCTCAAACACAGTCGCCAGAAAGTTGAGGAAATTACAGCATTTTTTGCCATTTTAACGCATTAGTTTACCTCTCGGAAATCTGACCAGTAGTTGTATTTTATGAAACGCGTTATAGTTAATGTTTATTTTTAGATAATAGGCAGTATATGCTATATTTGCAGTTAGATAACGTGAGAAACACCTTAATAGCGATCATAACCAGATGCTAGTTGATGCTAGTTGTTTTACGTCTTTCTGTAATCTTTCTCTCCCTGAAGGAAGTTGAATTAACCCCATTAATTTCAGTGTCTTTGGAGCATTTTCACTGGAAAGTTGATGAAATAATCGCTTTTTAAAAATATTTTAATGCCTTAGCTGACCTATTCTTGAATAGTAATTAATAGTGGTATTTTCATGTCATCAGGTTTAATAATGTTTATCGTTAGACAGAAGACATACTTATAAGTTGTTATAATATAGTGATGAACGAAAACGCAACTCCTCGTGTTTATTGTTCCATGTTACTAATAACAAATATTTTCATTTAATTTCCCAGAAAAAAACAAAAACGTAATTCACTTTGTGCATAAAGAAATGTGTACACCTGAAACTGTGTTCTGGTAAATAGGGCAATTGTGAGTTGCAGCTCTATTTTGAATAAAGGTAAGTTTTATTATATTTGATTATAACATTACAATTTGTTTATTGTACCATCATTGCTTATGTACTTTTGGATGACATTTAATTTTGCATTGTCTTAGAACTTTTTAAATCTCTGTTTTAGTAGGTGACTGAGAAGTCTAAAGAAAGGAGTACTGGCATCAATACCTACCTCAATTGTCTGCTTTTGAACAGTAAAGATTTTCTCATTAATATTTCTTTCTTTTATTCATTTTATACAGGCAAATAATACAACATCATTACAAATATAATATAAGCATATACATATTTTACAGTTATAAGAGACTATTCATAATATTTCAATAATAATACTTCAATACCTCTTTAATATTCATTAATACTGTCCTTTTTTCATAAACAACAGTGTCATGTGTCTTTTCTGTGCTGTATGTTTTTTTTTTTGTTTGTTTTCAGCAGGATGGATTATGATTGGAGAGTGGAGTGACGACCAGACTGGTGGAGCTTGCCATTCCTGTAAGCAGTGAAGTGATGAAGAAGCTGGTTAGCGGGACTACTGGAATGGCAGAGCGCTGGACCTGATGCAGTGATGGTAAGACTGTAAGAATAAAGAATAGAATATTTTCTAAAATTAATCAGAAACGCACCGTCAGGGGCAAACGCCACCACAAAAAAAGCAGCACATTTTTCTAATTTTCTCTTAGGCTATTGATATAATATGAACAACATATAAAAATTTAATGAAACCAATGTGCAAATTATTTATACAAAGGGCCAAAAAAAAAAAAAAAAACAGGCAGAAGTGACCATTCAACATTCATCAGTTGAAGATGAAGCCACATTAGTTGGTAAGACATTTGTTGGAGCAACGGTCAGACCAAGCTCCTCCATGGCAACGATCAAGGTGTTTGATGGTGGCCTGCTGTTGAACCGCTTTTTTGCATTCTTCACAAATGTTGGAATATCTCACTAATTTATTTACAATGTAGCTTCTCCAATCTGAGGCTAGGACTGGCATATTTCTCATTTGAGTTCAGAAAGTCTGCCAAAAAGCTGTTGTCATCCTCCTGATAGCTTCCTGATTTAACTCTCACAAGAAACTGCCCAACTGACATTGACCTCAGTGCCTGATGAAACTCTATTGGAGTTGGGACTGGATTCTTATACAGATGTACAGGTTTTCAAGACAGTCTTGGATAAACCTGCTGGTCAACACAAACATGAATGAATGAATGAATGAATGCCCCTGTGCTCGCATGTCTTTTTGGATTGATAAAACTTGTTGCCATAACAATTCCTTTTTGCACAGGTTTCCAGCTACCCATTTTTCCTATCTTCAGCCCCTGGAAAAGTTGGATCATTTGCTGAAGGAACTTAATGGCCTTTTGGTACTTCTCTATCTTGTGCCTGCTCAGTGCCATTACAGGGTGACGAGAGGACATGATGTCAAACCAGTGGTCTACCTGCTCCAGAAACCACGCTGTTGTCCAGTAAGAGGTAGGTCGCTGTTCCTGTTCTACCATGTACCTTAGACCTGCACTTGTTGCCTTGCTGAAAACATTTATTGCAGGCCCCACCTTCATTTTTTCAAAATGACTTGGCTGTAGGGTGTTTTGTGATAAGTTGAGAGCAATTTTAAGTGACATCCCTCTTGAAAATTCACCAATTCTTTCATTGGACAAATTGAAACTTCATTGGAGGAGAGGTTCTCCTTCGCTACTATTTCTGGTGGAATTGTAAAAATCTGTCCACGAACTAGGGTGCTCTTTAAGTTCTTCATCGGATGTGGGACATCTGGCATGAACTATAGTTTCCTCTCTGATCTTGCTGGATGTGGGACAAATGTTTTATTGTGGTCCACCCCAAAGGCCTTCCACATTGCCTGATTAGGGCTGCCCATGTCGGTGGTGACATTAATAACATGAAGCCCAATGGAAGCTGCTTTGGAAATAATGTCAACGATGATTGGCTTGTAAGTTGCCCCATTAGTGGAATTGCCGCTGTAGTGGTAAGCCACTACTTGCTTCCATCTTGTTGTGGTCCCTGCCAACATAAAAACACATGCATGTGTTGCCGCCCCTGTGTGGTCGGGTAATGTCACATCCCCATAAAGTTTTCCTGTTCCCAGGTGCAGCTCCACACTTGGTGTGATTGCCATCTCATCCAGAGTCAGCACACACTCCCTTTCCATCTCTGTCAGGCCAGGTACCTTCAGCTTCAGCATTTCAAATACCTCCCCTAATACTCCTGGTTCAATCTTTATGTGATGCAGTCTTCTTTGCAGAGTTCTGATGTCAGGAAGAGGAATTTCCATGTCCTGAATTAGCCTGTAGCCTGTTGAGCCTGTGGCAAAATGTAGTTTAATTGCCTTTTTAATTGTGTTGTTTTCCCATCTCATGCCCCTCTTACTCTTCCCACCGATCTTCTTTATCTCATCTTTAGAAAAAATTGCAGCATAATTTTTTTTCATAGCTGTTAATTTTTTTCAGTTTTTTCAGGGCTCCCTCTGCTCTTAGTGACTTTATTTTTTGTATTTCTAGCTTCTCCATCAGTTTTGTCACACTGACTCCTGGCTCACATGGCCCCTGCACACTAGTTCCTGGCTCACTGTCTCCTGGTATGTCCCTCTCAGTTTGCTCACAGTCTTCTTTCCCTTCTTTCACTTTCCTCACTTCCTCTCTCTATCTCTGAAATGATGACATGGCATTGATAGTGTTAGTGTTACAAAAATGTGGTATGTATTATAGTCATAGAACTTGGAAATGTATAAATAATGACTTCACACTATTCATACCAATGTTCATTTTAAGACTGTATGTGTGGTCACTGGCCTCTGCATGAACTTGTACTGGAGGTTCTGTGGCACTTCTCCTTGCTGGACCCTTCCTTCTCTTTGGCTTAGGGTGATGCAAAAATATGGTTGGAACAGCATCATCCTTCAATTTCACGCCACCTTTTTTTGTTCTGGTGAATTGCTCTTCCTCAAAATGTGCCTGAAAGAGTGGCTTATGAGTTTAATTTCCATACACATTACAGATATAACCCAATAACTGTCAATTGAAATTCCATGTAATCATGTACATATGACAGTGAAATACAGTGATATTTGGTCCACAAGTGAAATGTCCAAATAAATATTATAAATTTAACTGTACACAGTTTCATGTTATTGTCGGCGCTCTTAATGGTCAGGT
>JAUZSZ010056678.1:0-12598 GCA_034780575.1 Labeobarbus marequensis
CGCATTTCCAGAAGCGTTTAATTTTCAATGGTTCATCAGACACATCGAAAAATAATACCTTTAATTATATTTTTAATGCTTTTTTTTTAAATAGTACCTTAAAATTCCCTTGTTTGAATGGCAAAATGTTAAAGTGCATACTAATCTCTCTCTGTAATGTGTATGTGTGTGTGTGTGTGTGTATATATATATATATATATATATATATATATATATATACATATTTCACAGTTAATTATTATGATGTATTTTATGTCATATGACTTTAAATTGTATATTGTATTTTTGTCTTTCTGTTAACACAGGGAGGGGTGTTAATCATCATTAAGATTTGCACTAGTCACTTATTCATGGAATGCGACTGTGATCGCTTCTCACTACCTATTTAACTTTGACCAAGACTGTACAGAGGAGTGTCAGAGAAGGCTGGTAGAGGTGATGGCAGAGACAACCCTGGAGCCACTGTCCTCTCTGGAGGTAGCCATTGATCCGGATTTTGAGCCACAGAAGCGGCCAAGGTCATGCACTTGGCCGCTGCCAGAGTCCAGCTCGGCGAAGCCTGCGTTCAATGACACTGACATAATCCCAGAGGAGGAGGATGATGAGGAGGAGGACAATACGATGGCAATCAATGCCAACAGCGTGGGTGAAGGAGAGGACAATGGCAGCCCAAGCCTAGCTGAGGACCTGCATCCCACTAGCGGTCAGGAGAACACAGGCTCCCCGCTTTCTTCTCAGCCCACTTCTGTGACCACGGCGAGTCCGGGGGCGAGCGGTCAGGGCAGCCAACAGCAAACTCCCCGGAAGTCATCTTCGAGGAGGAACGCATGGGGCAACCTGTCCTACGCAGACCTTATCACAAAAGCCATAGAGAGCACCCCAGACAAGAGACTGACACTGTCCCAGATCTACGACTGGATGGTCAGAAGCGTCCCATACTTTAAAGACAAAGGCGACAGCAACAGCTCTGCTGGTTGGAAGGTAAGTGCTCCACTCGAGCAGTGCCTCCCAACTGTGTTCCTGAAGGCCACCAGACACTACACATTTTGGATGTCTCTACTAATAAGCTGATGAGTTTAATCAGGTATGAAGGGACATTCTGTCATCACTTACTCACCCTCATGTCATTCCAAACCTGTATGACTTTCTTTCCTCTGTGGAACGAAAAAGAAGATATTTTGCAGAATGCTGGTAACTAAACAGATTTGAGTCCCATTGACTTCTATAGTATTTTTTTGTTGTTGTTCATATTATGGAAACCAATGGGACCCCAAACCGCTTGGTTGCCTACATTCATCAAGATATCTTCTCTTGTGTTTTGCAGAAGAAAGAAAGTCATGCAGATTTGGAATGACATGTGGGGAAGTAATTTTTGGGTGGACTATCCCTTTAAGCAAACATCCAAAACACGTACTGTTGTAGGGCCCTTTCAGGAACATGGTTGAGATCCACTGCACTAGAGAATGCGTTTCATAAGGTGCACAAGTGTCTCTTTTATTCTGTGCAGCTTTCTCATTCTGTATCACAACCAGAAACACATGTTCAGGCATGTTTGGCCACGCTTACTCACGCACAGCAAACTGGAAAGGTTTTGAGGGTTCATGTGCGCATGCGCGTGACTCAATGGTGCAGTGACGTCTCCTATAAACAAACTCTTTGGACACCAGCATAAAAGTAAACAGCAAATTAGGCATGATCAGTATGGAAAATTTCTGTAAGCAAAACAATTTGCTCAAGTTAGTTTAGATGGACTTTGTCTTGTATAAAGCCATAAATTCTATATCCTCAGAGCCAAGCCTAATAAATGCCCATGCATCCAAACGCCTTTATGTTCATATCCACGACGCACAGCTTACATAAAACTTGGCACGGTTAATGTACCCGCTCTAGAAGCTGCCCAGACTTTTTATGTAGGTGTTGAATGGCATTAGGAATTGCGTAACAATTCAGAATGGCGCGAGCTTCTCCTTAGCAGTCACCAGGCAGGACTGCCTTCAAAGGGAATGTAATGGCCATGGACTGGAGCCAGCACAAGACATATGGACCTTTCACTTACAGAGCCAGGGTGGGTTGGGGGAGGGGGTGCATAGTGGGGTTGTGGGTGCAAGGTCAAGGGCTGAGTTTGCGGCAGGAGGCCCAGCTCACCCGTCCCATTGGCCGTAAATAGCCATGAATTATAATAGTGAAAGGAGAGTTACTGCCGGGTTTGTGGCAACGGCAAACTATGTGGACTCAGCGTGGAACTGTTTGCACACTGACTCGTCTAGCATTCAGGACCGTGTGTGTGCACGATCATATTTCTCAAACTGCTATGCAAAATATTACCTGTCAGTCAAACATGTTTTATGATCAAATACTATAACCACAATTCTAGCATGAGTACACACAAATAAAAACACCTCCCCCTGGTCTCTATTACAACCAGTAGTCCAGTGCCTGCTGCCATTTCTGGTATGTGGAAAAACGTCTAAATGTGTTCCACTGAATTTTGCTCCTGTGTCACCTTGAGCTCTAAATATGACACACATTCCAGCAAACGTCTGACAACTCGGAGCAAGATCTGTGTGTATGGAGTGTGGGTGCCGGTTGTAACACAACCTCAGATAAACACTCCTGAAATTGCCTGCCATTTGCATTTAAGTACACAGTAAATGATATATTTATGCACACACGTACAAATGTTTTTTTTTTTGTTGTTGTTTTTTTTGCATCATTTAAAGAATTGACACTGAATTTATTTGCCAAAGTTTAAGTTTGCATGAAATGGAAATTCACTATTGTAAACAATTATTTCATGCAAATTTTGATTTTTTTTATCAGAATATCTCAACATTCCAATAAAACAACTTCACTTAAACCCTGTCTTGATGGACAGATACTTAATACTTGATAACAGATACTTGAATGATGAAAACATAAGCATTGAGGCCCACCACGACGTTCTGAATTATTTCAGGTATTGTCAACATTTGCTTTTTACAGTAAAATGATTGCAAAACCTGCAAGAAAGGCCAGTTTCCATGCTAATTACAATAAGAATTAATGTAGAAAAAATGAGTTAAATTGAGAAACAGAAATAGCAACAAAAGATAAGTAGGCCTAAGATGCCTTATCCAAACACAAAAGGCTTGAATGGCCAAGCACAGGTGCAAAAATGACAAGCTGCATCACTATGGCTACCAGGTCACTGGTCCTCTGCTTTAATGAGAGGGTTTGGATGACATGTGATCTCATAAAGGCGTTCCTTTGTTTCTGTTGAACATACTGTTGTGACTGCAGGAGAGAGAGAGAGAGAGAGAGAGGGAGTGAGTGACTGTTATAGCATAGATGACATTACAGCACCCTCCTACTCTCTGCACTGAATGTTACAGGATAATGCCATGTGTTTATTTAATGATCTCGTTATACAATCGGGTTGAATGTGAATTAAGTCTAGAGTGTGTTTTAAACGGTTTCCTTTGCAGATGTACAAGTGATGGGATTTTTTTGAGTTATCGTTTTCCTTCACAATGAGCTCCTGCAGAGACAGATCATTCCTCTAGTGCCAAATGATGCACTCTACTCTTCAGCCTTTAAATTATTCAGTGCTTCGAGCATTAATTTGGGTCATTTTATCAATTTTTAAGAGATACCTCTTAAGGGTCTCTCACACACACTTGCACATTTGCCAGCTCACTGCTTTTAATCTTGTAATCTTGTGTCGACCACACACTTGTCTCTCTTTGCTATGTTATTACCTTGCGTAACCCTGCTGTTTATCTCACATCTGAAATATAATCAGATTATGTAACTTAAAAAGAACAAGCTACTACTATAATGTGTTGCACCATTCTTGTTCCTGGAACACTTAATATGCTGAGCTGCCACGCTAGGCCTAATTGAAATCTTTCAGTCATTGTGATGAAAGTGGTCTGGTCACCCTCCAGGAGGTCTGTATTCTGCGAATTTCACTTGGCACGGTTCCAGGATGTAGGTGGGCTATTTAAGATTTTTCCTGTAATCTGTTTATTGTCGAGAGGGCGGGGTAAAGAAATACAACATTAATATTATATATTCACATTATACATGCAAAACTGCACTCCCAGATGTGCTGTACAGAATATCTGTATCTTTTCACGATGAAATGGAATTAGCAACAGATCTTTTCTTCTGTATTGTAACGTACATCAGAGTGTAATGGATTATCGAGAAAAATTAAAAAATATAGGACGGTGACTTGCACACGTCACATAAAAAAACAAAACAATAAGATTTATAATATAAATTTAGAAAATAGATAGGGGGAATATACATTTTGATGAAAATAAAAGTACAGAGAAAATGTGTGGGAGGTGTGTGCAGACATGTTTCTGTGGCTATGACTGTTAGCTCATGTACAGTCACTGTTTTCAATGTTAATGTTCATGATTGGTGCTTTTATACATGCCTGGTCATGTTTAGGTGTGTGAGAGGTCTTGAAGTGAGGGTCACATAGATGTTTTGCTATGGTTACACTAAAGCATGCACTTTATGTTGCAACACAGAAGTAAGCTATTTTCTGTCAGTTTAATTGAACAAAGGGTTGTAAACGGTAAAACTATTTGTGCTACAAACCAGTTTGTTTTTGATTTTGATAATACATTAAAATAATATGATAACAAATACCAGTTTACAATACCAAACAGTATAACACACTGTTTTTGCACAGCTAATCTAACTAAAATTGGCCGATGCTGGAAAGATTACACACAGTTAGAAAAATCTGGCTATGCTGATGATGAAATTTACGTCCAGCACATTGTACACTTTCCCTTGTGTAAGCATAAATAAGCCAGTGGAAATTTGTTTGATAAGGTTTAAGCACTCATATACCACATGATCAACCTACAGATGCACTTTTCCCTCCTCACCCAGCAAACATTTTCATATTTGAAAACATTTGATTAAAACACAGGCTTCCTGATGGGACAGCATCTACAGCGGCAGATATGCTGCGGTAAAGATATTTGAATGTATTTCTAGTTCAGCCTGTGCTTCTTCCCACCTTTTCCGTGCCCTTAATGTACCCACAAGGTTTTCTAAAGGTGTGCTTGCTTGCAGCTCTGACCTGAGGCTTTTGAAACTTTAATTTGTTTTGTTCCCGACCCGTCATTTCCAGTTACGTATGTCTTCCCGTCACGGTGCAGATAAATAGTTCTCGTTTAAACTTTAATTGAGTACAATAAAGCTAGATTTCTATGTCAGGAGCTTTTGGCCAGACAAAGCCAGCAGTAATGAGAGGAGATGCGGCTTTGTAGAGAGTGATTATTGCAGTGAACAGAGGGAAATGACAGTTTTAGGGAAATACATCCTCAGTGGCAATCTCATGCATCAGCCCTTTGAGAGATAACAGAGAAACATTGTCAGACAGGAGTGGGTGATTATTAACCTGGTTGCGGTGACGCAGAGGGTCTATTTTGGTTCTCATACGTGGGTGTGCGTGTGTCGACTTTTGATTAGACAAAAGATTGGATTGATTAACCCAGATTATGCTAGATTGAGTGTGGCAGTTCCTGTGCTTCGATTGTGGAGCAGGTGTTTAAATATGGGTCTGCGATGACGTAAGGCTTTTAGATCCTCCTTGACTAAGCAAATTTATTTTCTGTGACATAACACCACAGCGGCCACATGGACGTTGAGAATTTAGTAGTCAAATTTATGATGGCTTGTGTATATGACAGAGCCATAACCACACAACTTAAATCTTAAATCAATGGAACCCAGGACTTATTATTTATGGGCCCAGTAAGTAGGCTATATGACACCTGACACCTAGACAAAAATCTAGGATAATATTACAAAGCTACAGGTTTGGATGGCCATCAGTTGGATTATTTATTTATCTTCACATTGAATTCTTACAGCAACAATCACAGAGTAGGTCCAAAACTATACTGCATAGTTTTATATCAAACATACAAGGACTCTATTTTCAAATTCAGCATTACCATCACAGGAATACATTTCATTTTAAAATATATTAAAATAGAAAACAGTTCTTTTAAATTGTAATAATATTTCACAATATTACACTTTCTGCTGTATTTGTTTATCAAATAAATGCTGACCCTGCAAGCATAAGAATTTTTTTTTTTTTTAAATGGTAGCATAGCTAGATTATATTTGTGTGTGTATAAAAGCTTGTAGGTCAGGGGTGTCTGATCTTGCTCCTGGAGGGCTAACATCCTGTAGTTTAGCTCTAACTTGTCTCAACACAACTTCTAGCAATCCTAAAGACCTTGTTTGAGATGTGTTTAATCGGGGTTGGAGCTAAACTCTGCAGGACAGTGGTTTTCTGGGATTGGAAAACTGCTGTTGTAGGTAGTTTCCACCTAAAACTCTTAGGGATTTTTTTTCCACGTCACTGTGGTCTTTGGATTGCTTACTAAGTATCTCTTTGTCTGAATGTTTCTCAATCTGAATTTCTGTTAAAGTCAAAGTCTTTTCCAAGAACTAATGTCATAACAGTACAGTTTGTGTCACAGCGCCAAACTAACACCTCTTATCAATACAGTGTGTTCTAAATAACAGGCCAATCAGATGTTCCACAGGCGGTGAGGTCATTGGCACATGCCTATCATCTGTTTTAAGAGTCCATTGCCTTGCACGTTATCAGCGGATGCTTATCTCTTTTCACTGCACCTTCAATGTTTACACACCTGTCTTTAACCTACCCCGGGGTCAGTTCTGGTGATATGGATGTCACTGGAGGCCAGTGGATCAAGTTGAATGGGGCCAAAGTGCTGACTTAGCAGTAAAGTCTGCAACGGTTCCAGCTGCTGGACACATCAGCAGTTTGTTATCAGCCAGCTCAGTCAGAGTGAGGAAGCAGTATATCAGGAACATTATGGGATAAAGTAAGGTGGCACATGTCTTTTGCCACACATTTGAAGGCAGCCATTCTAATCTCTAACACTGTCTGTATTTTTATTTAGAGTCGCTCATTTTTGGCCCATTTACCTCTACCTGCCCTCCTCCCCCATCCCTCTCTCTCTTTCTCTCTATACTCCCATGTGTGTTGCAGTGTTTATGGGGCCATGAAATCGCTCCACAGCTCGTGGGCATCTCGTGTGCATCTTACTCAGACTGCCATCACTGACACGCTGCTCTCAAAGTTTATCTGTATTTGTCTGTCTCTCATTTGTTCTTCCTTTGCATTGCACATTCTCAGAAAAGATCATTCTCTGTCTTTGCATATGCCAGTCAATCCCTCTTTGTAAAAAAACAAAAAACAATTGTAAGGTTAAAACCTAGTCAGTCTACAGTAGATCCAATGCACTATAAACATTATGGATAATGATATTAATCATTTGGTTTAGTGTATATTTAATAAGTTTGAATGTGTATTTATACTTTCACAAAAGAATCACAGTGCATCACACATTTGAACCTTGTCACAGTGATTGACAACAAAAAAATCACTCTGATGTGGCAGACAAGCAGCATTTTATTGTTAGTGCAGCTTTTATGGAGAATTCATTCACAAGAATCATTTTGGAATCTCATTGTTACTACCTGAAAACCTGGCATTTCACATCTGATAAAGTTAAAAATGCTATTCATTTACTTACCCTCATGCCATTCCAAATCTGCTTTTGGATTCCACAGAAGAAAGTCATACCGATTTGTAATGATTGAGAGTGAATACATAATGACAAAAATTTCATATATGCTTGAATCTTCCTTTTATAAGCACAGTAGCAACAAAAAATGGGTTAAAGATGGTGATAAATGGTCAGACAAATTTATGTTTTTGGCACGAAAAATGTACACTACTAATGAACTTTATATATCTTTTTTTACACTATCTTTTTTTAAAGAAATTATTACTTTAAAACTTAATATTTCAGCAAATGATCAAACAGTGAAAGTAAAGACTTTTATAATGCTAAAAATGATTTCTATTACAAATAAATGCTGTTTTCAAGAACTTTCTATGCATGAACGAATCCTGAAAAAAATCCAACATGGTTTCCACAAAAATATTAAGCAGCACAACTGTTTTCCTCTTTGATCATAATAATAAGAAATGTGTCTTGATCACCAAATCAACATATTGCGACCTTGAAAATCCACTTTTTTGCATCACAGGAATAATTTGCATTTTAAAATAAATTAAAATAGAAAACAGTTATTTTAAATTGTAATAATATTTCACACTTTTACTGTTTTTACTGTATTTTTCATTCAAATAAATGCAGCCTTGGTAAGCATAAGAGACTTCTTTCCAAGAACATTAAAAAATCTTACAGAACCCAAACTTTTGAACTGAAGTGTATATAGAAATAGTTTGCTTGAATGGCATGGAGGGTCACAGGGTTTAATGAGTAAACATGCTTCTCATTGACTGCACTCTCAAACAGTCACACTCTTTGAATCCCACAAACCAAGCATGTAGGGTTCACAGAGTTTACGCATTCTGCAGTATATTCGTATACCCTCTATGACACCCCTTTTGTTTTTAAGGAGTAGTTAAGAGGCCCTGAGTCTGTTTCTCCTCGTTTCTCTCGTTCCCGTAGTGTGCGTTGATGCTTTTGACATGCACACAGGCAAATGGGCACAGACATAGACACCCACCCCTTTCTGGGAACAGTGATGCATTTCCTTGCTCATATACTTCAAAGATAGGGCTTTTCTTTTAAGTGCGGATGAAAGCATGTGCGCATGAGTGACCGTATGCAATAATGTAGCGTGAACTCCCACATTGTAGCGTATTTATATACTACATGTGTGTGTGTTTGTGTATATATTTGTATACACACAATTTTTATTATCATCACTGAAAGGAGCCACTAAATGTGTCTGTGTCTGTGGTTTTAAAGTGTCCTTCTCTGTTTTTGCTTTTATTTCTGTCTTTGTAGAGGCCCAATAAGGGTTTACATGGGGTACCAGAAAAAGGGGCCCCTCGCCTTCTCTCTCTTCCTTCTTTTTTTATCTGAGTTTCCCTCCTTCTTTTTCTCTCAGATTACTGTGAACGGGTGGGTGAGGGTGCGAGGTTACACTCTCCCGTGTTGTGTATAGACCTTGAGGGAAACATACAGTATCAACATTGTTTGAAAACAAACGGCTCATTATGCAACAGCATATGAAGGCTGTGTATGAAGAGATCTTAATTTGCTTAAACACTGGCATTGGATATATAGTTGCTTATATAATGCTTGCTTCTAGCTGAATGTTGTGTGTTTATAGTTTACCATCTCAGCATTATTTCCATAGGTCTGAAAGAGAATAAAATGACCACACTGTTTGTGGTACTTGAATGCAGTGAACAAAAATCAAGTGTAAAAAGCAGTGAGTTTTGCAGAGGTTGGGTATAGGTAAAGTGAAGAACAATATATTAAAATCTTGGAAAAAAAATGATTCATAATTAATGTTAAGTTGTACACAACCCACATCATGCACTCATTCCAATAAAGCTACATTAAAAAAGAAAGGGAAAGGCAAATAGAGACAGACGGATAGATGGAGATTGGTCTAGTGGGAGAGGATTGCTGATGATCTAGCTGGGAATGACATCACCTCTCGACTGAAAGGGCTTTTAGACTGATTGATTTGCACATATGAGAGTGAGAATATGATGCTGATGTGAGTTAGCATTCGCAGTATCAGCACTACATATGATAGTGTGTGTATTATTGGTTTAAATGATTGGTAATGTCGTTGCCTTTCCCAACGGATTTTCTTCCCTCGTAGCGCTGCTTGGTAAATATGGGTTAGTGTGCCTTTCCTGTCTCTCCTCTCCCCACTTCTTCTCCCTGTTTGTTTTACTTTTCCTTTTCTTCCACCCAGCTTTTTTGTTCCCTTCTATTTTTTTCCCTCTTCCTGCAGCTGTGCAGCGGGATCCAAGGATTTTCCAGGAGAACACAAAGGCTTGGAACAGCCAGGCTTTCTGACACGCAGTGTTATGCTGAGTGGAAGACGCTTTCAACCTCTGGTTAATATATTAATGTTATTTTGACTTATTGTTTGATTTACTTGTGTACAGTATGTATAGTAAAGACAATTTCTCAGTGGTGTGATGTGCAGTGTGAGGATTAGTCTCTAAACTTGAGGCTTAGTCAGGTGGCTGGTCATATGAGCTGAATTAGTGTGCAATGTGTGTATGTACACATAAAGTGTGTGCGTACAGAGAGCAAGCGGAGATTAAACTAAGGATCATAGTGTAATCTGCTGTGTGGTTACATCAGCTTCACTATCACACCATGCATCACACCAGATTGCTTAATACAGAGAGAAATTACACCACAAAAAAGAAAAAAGGTGGAGAGAGTCAGGGGAAGGGTAAAGGCAGATAAAAACAGTCATGCAGATTAAAAAAAAAAAAAAAAAACAGCCAAGATAAATAAGGATGAAGAAAGAGCTTTGATTTTCCTACCAGTTGCTGACCAGGATGAGTCTTTGAGGATGTCAGGAGGATGACAGTGATTTCCAACCTTTTTGGTTTATGTATTCTGAAAGCCCTCTGCCTACAATGAATGAATGAATGAATGAATGAATGAATAAAAATGTCTGATCTTGCACACACAATTCACACACACTAAAAACAGTTATTTTAAATTGTTAGAAATACCCTGTGGTTCAAAAGTTTGGGGTCTGTATTATAAAATAACTTCTTTTTTTTCAGCAAGGATGTATTAAATTGATCAAAAGTGACCATTTAAAGACCATTTTCAAATAAATTCTGTTCATTTAAACTTTCTATTCATCAAAGAATCCTGAAAATAATATCATGATTTCCATAAAAATAAATACAATTAAGAATCACAACTGTTTTCAACTTTTACAATAATAAGAAATGCTTCTTGAGCACATTATTAGAGTGATTTCTGAAGGATCATGTGACACTGAAGACTGGAGTAAAGGTCCTTGCACACTGAGTCCGAAATTTTCATATGCGTTTTTCCGTTTTTTCGTATTCGTCATCATTTCCTCTCAAAATGCTTGCTACGGATGCAAAAACGCAGAAAATCGAACCTGGTCCGAATAATTTTATGACGGACAAAAGTTTTGGAGGCAGTGTGTAAACGTGATTGACACAACGTGAGGTCGTATTCATTTTTTAACGTGCAAAAATTTCGGACTCAGTGTGCAATGACCTTAATGGCTGTTGAAAATCAACTTTGTCGTTACAGGAATAAATTATATTTTAAAATACATGAAATAGAGTAGTTTTTCGGTATTTTTAATCAAATAAATGTAGCCTTTGTGAGATTAAAAAAAATAAAAATCTTACTGACCCCAAACTTTGGATGGTAGTGTCATTCACTTCAATGTATAATCTTGAACACAAGATTTTTTCTTACATTTTTTTTATTATTATTTATTATTATTTTATATTTTTTTAAGGGATCTGAAAAAAAATCTGATTAATCAGTTGTTATTTAAATTTATAAAATATACTTAATTAAATGTTTTTATTTTTGTACTTAATAAATTTAAATATTGGAAATATTTTTTTCTGTTCTATAGGTTTACAACTCAAAATCATTTCAAGTACCCCATTGTTTGGGAATCACTGCTGTATTACATGACCTCCTGATGACCCCATTTTTGTGTTTGTTGAATGTGCGTGGGTCCGTGTCAGTTTATACAGGAGTTCATGTTTCTTTGTGTGTGTTAGGGTATAGGGAGTGTATATTTGATTGGCCAACACTACCCTCTTGATGGTCCACTGAAGTTTCGTCTCAGCGGTGAACAGGCAAATTTAACATCAGTCAGGTACCCCATCATTTACAGAAATAAAACCAAGCTCAGACCCTAGTTCAGGAATTCTGAAAAATCATGTGCAAAGGATGAAAAAAAAGTATTCATATATAATTTCCATTCTTGGCCAGCGTTTTTTTTCTTGCTTTAAAATTGTACAGAGACTGTGAGAGCTTGCGTTGAGGATGACGAGCGTCATTGGCTGACTTGCACTCCTCCCCCGTCTGTGATTGGCTGGAAGGTTCAGTGGGGTACTCAATCAGCACAGTGGAAGCATATGTAGGTCAGTGTGTAGCTGTGCTGCATGGTGTGTACCGTGCAGTCGCGTACTCTGGCAGTCCTTCAGCTCTCTCTTTTAGAGTTAGAGAAAAGGGCGGAGGGGGAGGGAGTGAAGGAGAGGACAGAGGGAGGAGTAGACTATGAGGCCTCTTCTATCCAGTCTGCACATTAACGACACTAAACGCATTAGTGTTTAGACTCAGATTGGTGACAAACATTTGGAACAACTTTTCTGAATGTAACGCCCAACACATTTGCAATTCGTGGCTGCAGATACTCTTTTAAACCTGTAAAAAGAATCTTGTTTCCATAGAAGACGTCAACAATGGCTGGTTACTGTGACAACCTCTGAACCAACTTTGCCCAAACCACTACATATAAATACACAAGGATGCAAACATAAATCTGTCTTATTTAGTGGTTCTTGCTCTAACTAAATGTACCACTGGCAACCTAAAGAGACCTTGGAAAGCTGTAGTGTTTTCAAAGGAAGTGAATTTACAATGAAAATGAGAGAGAAAGGGAAAGCCAGGATGAGGGGGAAAAGCAGTCTTTGAGTGTTGTCCAAAACTACACTTCTGTATCTGTCTTTAACGAC
>JAUZSZ010056840.1:0-12594 GCA_034780575.1 Labeobarbus marequensis
CACATATATATTAATGTTAAAATTGTGTTGTGATTACCTGTGTTATTGACAGAAATGTTCCGATCACAAATTTGTTAACAGTTCAGGTGTGCATACACGTCGGACAATTTCTAAATAGGTCCAACAAGTTGTCCTCGTGTACTATGTATTTTGCTGCACTGTAGAGGGGTTGGCAAAGCCTGTACAGAAGCAGGATGCATACACATTAGTACTATGAACTAAAGTAAGTCACACACAGCATAATACCAAGATGCAGACTTACTTTTGACTGTCCTCTTGTGTGATATATATGGAATCCAACTTTGCTGACTCGTTTATGGTACCCAACGATGCGTCTCTGATCTCATCTGCGCTATTTTCCATCCGTGGCCTTTTGATCGGTGTAGACGTTATAAAACCAGGATGGAAGTTGGCGCCAAGTTCCTCAGTAGAGCAGGCCACAGAGGGGCAAAAAGGTTTTACCTGGACGGCTGAAACAAAAACACAATTACAATATAACTTATTTGCCTTTACTCCGTTGTTTTGGCTTTGGAGCACAGAATGCAGCTTGCACGCCAATGCTGGTCACAGTTTTGGCGGGACACTGAATTCCAACATTTCATGTAAGTGGATATAAGACGAATGAAAAACACAAAGCGACTTTTGAGAACATCCATCTAAATACATTAATGTTAGACGATTTTTTTCTAGTTGGCAAGTGATTTCGTTTTACTAACCTTCACATTTGTTGACGTTCCAACTGTGTACATAGATGGGACAGCCGTTTCTGTCAGATGTAGGGCTTGGACTAAACCCATTTATGTTGTCTCAAATTCTTAAAACATTCTTCCGTAAAATGCCTCGCACACAGATGCGAATTTGCCGTTATTCCTCCTTCTTCAAAGTGCAAGAATTCAAGCCAGCGGGCATGCACACTGGGTTGTTTGGGAATAGGGAAGAGGACTTGAGGAGGAGTGCAACCAAAAATGCACCTAACCACCAGTGTTGCCAACTGCTTTCAATTGAAAGTCGCTAAAACTGGTAGCTAAATGTCACTAGATGACATCATAATGCCAAATTCACTGACCTATATAAAGATGAATAGATATCAGTGGGCAAGATGAGAACTTAGATAAGGTTCGTCCAAGCAGTTGCTATATTTGTCCCTAAACTTTTGAAAAAAGTCTCAAAAGGTGCAGGGAAGTCGCTAAATCTAGTGACAAAGTAGCTAAATTGGCAACACTGCTCTGAAGATGATCTGCACTAATTTTGATGAAGACTGGACAAGGAGAAGTTGCAAAAAACAGCTAAAAATGGCAGAAATGTGTTTAAAATATATGAAGTAATATCATTCCATTGGCTGGAAACCTAAGGCAGGTAGACAACGACAAGTGTCATTTAAATATGCAAAACTATTGTGAAAACACAGGCCCTCTTCCTATTTGGCACCTCAACATTCATATTACATGCAAAGAGTGTAATACATCAAAAAGCTTCTAATTATAACAACATTTGACTAGCGTTGTCTTAAATCTATCTGATCCAAGTTTGGGCACGATCAGATGAAAGCTTGAAAAAGAATGTATGATGGAAATTGCAATCCCAGGATGCAAAAATAATTATTTCCAAGCCACTTGGTTGAAAAGCTCATAACTAAAACATAGATAAGAAATTGAGCTGTTGGTGGCACTTGAAGGAAAAAAAATCTCAATTTTAATAAGGCTGTAGATAGGGCGGCAGCACAAATCTCACATTTTCTCAGAGCCGTGAGCATGTTGTCAAATCTGCGATGACTTATAAAGCTCTTATTCTTAACGACAGCTCTGCGTTTGTGCTCTAAAGTGCTGGAGCCCGAGGACGCTGGAGATGCTGTCAGTGCCAATTACGCTCACATTTGCATATTTGTACTTCCGGTCTCTTTAAACAGTTTCGCATTGATTTAAATCCCAGATTAATGAAGTGCCTGTGGGTTATGCATGTAGAGCAGAGAGTGGACATCCACTGTTACACTGACAGTAATGAAACATCCCAGCGCAGACGACACATCGTTCACATGTTAATAAGCGTCGTGTGCACACAGTTGTAATAAAGTGCCATTTAAAGGTCAGCCGTGAGCAGACTTCACCACTCGGGGAGGAAAATCCAAACCGCACAGACCGGAATGATAACAGTGTAAGAGAAACCAACGATCAGTATCACTCCCTCAAGGCCTGCGCGAGAGCAACGCCAGTGACACAATGATATACTTTTGACTTTCCACAGAGTCTGGACCAATTTACAGCTTATTCTGGCCAAGAATCACCCACTTATACAACGAGAGACTTGTTAAAGAGTTCATTTCATCTGAGAACCATTCGGAGTGGGTTAATCTGAAAATTAATATTACAAAAATACACTGGCATTGGAAAAACTGACACCAAAATCAACAAACACAAAACTCTGAAATGAACATTTATGTTAATTCGCATATCTGCCCATCCAGAGCAGTCTGGGTATTATTGACACAGATTTCACCAATCAATTCAATTCCGATTCACAAGCTCTCGATTCAATTGGATTTGATTTTGATTTGTTTAGATGAATATCAGGCACAGTACATGTACATTTTTCTTAAGAAAGCAATCTCTCAACTAATGCTATAAACTATACTATGTCAGTTGGTGATAATATGATACGATCAGTAAAATTAATGAGTAAAATTAACAACAGAGTCCAAACTTCAAAGCTGAGACTTTGATTGATACCAAAAGTAAAGCAGAAAGTTTATGATGACTATTGCACACAAAAGATTGATCTTGGGTTTTATGAATCAATATCAGTTCATAAAAATGAAGACAGATCAAAATCTAGAAATTTACTCTTAACTGAAACATTTTAGTACATGACAAATGTCACACAGGGACATCCTTTAAAATTTTGGCGTGATGAAGCAAACAAATCTGTGAATTAGAGTTTCAAATCGATTCTCTTTGAATAAACAGACATTTTGAAATGAATCACTGAAACCAGCTCATTTTACAAAACCACATTTTTACTACTGATGGATGCAATTAAAACATCTCAATTCTTTTTCACAGACTGAACTCTGAAAATAAGCAATTCAGATTGTAGATATCTAGCTTACTTGCTACTAAGGGCCTCTCAGCATCTTAAACGTCACTAACCTTGCAAATCTGACCAAATTTGGTGATTGCAACCAGCTTGTTTCTGTGCACAAATGCATCAGACGGTCAATAACCAACGTGGCCGTGCAATCTGAGGGTGAGACGAGAAACTGTCACTGGAACCTATGTGTGATGTTCATCAGCTCACATCTACAACACATACCACAATAACATCAGAACTGCTGTTCTTCACGTGCCAGAAGGACACCGGCAACATCTGCATGCATCTAACCAGCTGTCAGATAATGAGCGGACACAACTGTGATTTTCTGCTCGTTGTGGATGACTCTTATCTCTTCACGAGTGGCTTCTCTCATAACAGAGGTCATTTCCTTTTATAATCTTGCTCCTTTAAAAACAGGCTGATCATCTGTCATGCAGTGAATGGAAGGAAGGTGAACCGTGTGACTGATGTGTGTGTGTGTGTGTGTGCAACTCGCATTACGCAACTTAAGAGACTTACAGACTGCATGCACAAATACTCAAAAACGCATAACAAACATTCATGCATCCACACAGATTGACTACAAAGAAGCACTCAAACATTACATGCATGCATGCACATATTCTAAATACAAATAACACTACATGTATGCATGCATATTTATACTCAAGCATGTTACACAGAAAACCATGCATGAGCATGCACACACACCATCAAGCACTCAAAAACCTGCACTTATGTGCATGTACACAAGCATACAAACACTAATACTCATGCATAAACACATCTAAGCATGCATGCACGAACAAGTCAAGTCACCTTTATTTATATAGCGCTTTTAACAATACAGATTGTGTCAAAGCACTTAACACAAGCATACACATATTCATACAAACCCGTGCACATATACTATCTATCTATCACATATGTACATGCATCTACGCGCGCATGTAAGTTATACACTTCAGCAATGACAGCTCGCACACAACTGCGTTGTCAACTGCTTAAAACAGCAAGAAAAAAGTCTGTCCTTCATCAACCCTTCTCATCTAACATGTCCACATCTGTTTTTCCTCATATGAAGTTTGCAAAGACACACATGAATGAGTTTAATCATCAGAGATGCTTTACACGCTCAGTTTGTTCAGTTAGACACATGAGATGAACCGCCACGCCATCGGCGAATGTACACGAGACTCGTTTAGAGCTCATATAAAGGCTGTTTTTTAAGTATACTCACTTATCATGCTATATGCACGGCTTTTCCCACGCTCGACTCGTTTGGGTCTCGGTTAGTGCATTAACGCGCTGAAATAACTGAACGCACGCGAGTCCTTCACACACTTCAGTGTAACATGGAGCGAGTTAGGATTTCTGATTGACAGCTGCACGGGCCAGTCGCGCAGGAAGATATAAAACCCAAAGCCGCGTCCACAAATAGCAGCCAATCAAATGATCCTGGAGGCGGGGCTTTACGGTTTCCACTAGCGAGGTAGACTGTGTCTATTGTAACTACTGTTAATGTATTCAGTAATGTGTCATGCGTAATTCAGGACGGATTAGACATGTTTTGTGTGCTAAATTAGATTATATAAGTATATGCATTTAATTTTAGAATATTTGAAAAACAATAAAATGCAAACAAATGAGTCAAATGACAGTGAAAACTTATACAAAAAATAAAAAATAGCATTGCACCTCCTTACAAACAAAATGTTTGGGTATGTGGGGTATGCACGTGATCGGAAATTAAGAGCGGGCTCGTGAATCTTTTGATTTAGATCGGGACTTCAAACCACATATCAAGAATCATTTGATTCAGATTGAGACTTCAAACCACATATCAAGAATCATTTGATTCAGATCGAGACTTCAAACCACATATCAAGAATCATTTGATTCAGATCGAGACTTTGGAGAACATATTGCAAATCATTTGATTTAGATCGGAACTTCAGAAAGGGTTCATGAATCTTTTGAGTCAGATCGGGATTGCAATTCATTTGATTCCGATTGGAACTTTTGGTGTGAATAATTTAATTCAGAACTATTATTTAGTTAAAAATGTAGTTTTGTTTAGTTAAAATAACTAAAACTAAATGAACTAAAATAAATAAATATTTAATTGAATTAAAAAAGCTAATAAAAATGACTAAATTTAATAGTTTATCAATGATAAAAAATGACAATAGTTTAAGTATGAAAACCATTTTAAGATAATCATCAACATATATTTAACTTTTATTTATTATGTGCTGAAACAAAGTCTCTACAAAATGATACACTTTAAACATAAAGTGGTTAAAGGTCAATGAATGTTTAACAGAAGCACTCTAAAATAGTTAATTTATAAAATATAAACCAATAAAAGAAAATGTTACAAAGGCAAAGTGTTCAAGATTCAGGATTAATATTCATATACACAGATTTTCACATTATGAAGTAATGCTTTCGGAAACTAAATGACTAAAATACACATAAGTAAATACACAAAAGAACTATAAGAAAATAATAACAAATCCCTTCATTACTCTTTCCAATGTTAAACTATTTCTTCTCAAACAGGGATGTTTTATAATCATCAAGACACTAAAATGACATTTTTTCTTATTAAGTCTTATTTTATATGTAGATCTATAATATAGATCTTTAATAATGTTTAAAGACTAAAAAACAGATCATAGTCCTTCATCAGCCTATAGACATCTTATTTATTAGGCTACTTGTGCTACTGCTCTGGTCAGGATTTACTATCTATAATACATACACATTATGTTTTTATTATATAATTCTAATATTATTTTATGCATACTGTATATTTGTAATGCTATTTGGGATAAAATAAAGTCTCCTGTTCATGGTTTAACATTATAAAATCCTTCATATTTGCTATTAGCTCACATTAAGAGTTCATGGTGTGATTCCAGAGAGCAATGTGGCCTCATTGAGGAGATTTCCAGCCTCTTTCCTGTACTTCGGACTCAGTTCTTTGGCTCTCCGAACCTCTTTGAGGTTTTCCTTCAGGTTGTCCAGCAGCCTCTTCTGCTCCTGGTGTCTGGATTCAGCATCTTCGATCTGATTGAGCATGCTGTCCTCGGCCTTCAGGAGCCAGTTGATCATTTTGTGGAGTTTGGTGCTGATGGAGATGATGGATTTGGTGGCTCGGCTCAGCTCTGTGACATTCTCCTGCGTCCGCTTCAGTTCACTGGGGATTTCGGCCTCTGATCTCACCATCAGACTGAAGTCGTATCCTTTAACCTCCAGATTGAGGTGGCAGAGCTCTGATGGAGGGGAAATGATAATAAAGATGGAGATAATTGTGCAGGATGTGGCTTATAAAGTGTATATGTGACCCTGGAGCACAAAACCAGTCTTAAGTAGCATGGGCATATTTGTAATTTTTGGTTAGTTAAATGCACTGCTAAGAACTTCATTTGGACAACTTTAAAGACGATTTTCTCAGTATTTTGATTTTTTTGCACCCTCAGATTCCAGATTTTCAAATAGTTGTATCTCAGCCAAATGTTGTCCGATCCTAACAAACCACACATCAATGGAAATATTATTTATTCAGCTTACAGATAATGTATAAATCTCAATTTCAAAAAATTGACTTATGACTGGTTTTGTGGTCCAGGGTCACATATGTTAGAGAATGTAATTATGTATAATGCAGGACATTTCAAATTTTGTGCTAATATGTTAACTAAAAACTATGATATATTGTGAATGCTAAACTAAATAATGTTGTTTACCACAACAGTTATATCACAGTATTGAGTTGTTAGATTATATTTCACAAAACCTAGAGTACTATGCAAATTCTGCATAAACATAAACACACCCCTAGTGAAAAATAAATATACTTAAATGTATTTCAAATACATTTATTTCATGCTACGTATACTACAAATACATTTTTATATTTATGTACTTAATAAAATGTCCTGCAATTGTACTTTTAGTATACTAACCTGATATAAAGTCTGCTACATTTGAACAACTAATTTGTACTTAATGCACTTTAATTGTGCTGAAGTACAGTTAAAGATATACTTAATATATTTTATTGTGCTAAAGTGGAACTATTGCAAGCATACTTCAGGTATACTTTAAATATTCTGCATTTAAAGTATGATATTATTCAAAGATCATGCAATCCTCATCAAAAGTTACATTAAAACACATTTTTGACTTAATATTAAGAAACCTGCATTGTGCACAAGTAACATACCAAGTAATGTTTAATTATAATTTTGATATCAGTAAGTCTCAAGTTATCTCTCACTAAATATTGTAATAGATTTGAACTATACTTAGTATTAAATAAATGTATTTTAAATATATTACACCATGGTATATCTCAAGATACACATAGCATATCACAACACCAATTTCACGCATTCGAGGTCAGGCTAAGAAAAGCACACTAAGCTTTATTAACAGAAAAATGTTTGTGTGTATTCCAGAAGTTATGTTACATTAATAATGAATTACCTGGATAATATTGTCATCAAAACTACCCCATGGTTCCGTATTCGTGTTTGTGCTTCCTTGTGAAGCCGACATTGTTTTGCACTAACAGTACAAGAATACCATCAGAAAGGTTAGCGGCTACAACTTCAAGATGCTAACGTTACTGTCTATAGTTTGACTCTGGTGCTCATTGTAGTTTAGCATTAAAATTGTGTATGCGGATTATTTTGCCAGCTGTAAAGCGCTGGGGTGAAATTTTGACGTAACGACGAGGAAACGTCTGACGCTACTTCCGCTAAACGCAAATTAAAAGCGCAGATCAAAACTTGCGCATTTGATCAATCTTGGAAGAATACTAGTCTTATATCCTTCCAATATTTTCATATTAACTCGTATTTAACCACATAGGTATTAATGATCAACAAAACCTTGTCGTTTTAAAGTGACGACGTCGAGCTCGTATACTATTATGTCATGTCAAAATAAAAGTCGTGTGCTCATGTGTGGTATTATTATTTTTTCTCTTTTTATTTTATATTGTGAAATACAGTGTTTCTAATTTGCCTACCTTTCTCAATTAAAAATAAAATAAAATGTATAAAATATGAGATTGCATGTGCTGGTTTTACGGGCCACTAGATGGTAGCACCAAACAAAAACTGAGACCGTGTTGTATGATAGTATCGCGAGATCCTATCGCGAGATCATGGTCTGATTTGACATTAGCCTCGCTGGTAGCAAAGCGCAAGAACGAACTCGGCACTGCTTTCTCGCAGAAGCCTATTATATTAACATCACCTTCGTTTCCATACAAGGTTACCAGCTAGTTCAGGTATGTATACATCGAGTCTCTACAATGACATATTTGTTTTGAGAAATAATGTCACTTTTAGCTAATGCGGCGTCGGAATGTTAATCTGGGTTAGTGGAGGACGGTGAGTGCACGAGCTCATTATATTTGTAACATATCAGGACTTCTTCTGTATTGTGACGGGGAAATATTTAAGATCTTGACAAATGTATACTTAATCTGAGAGCTGTTTTAATGACAAGTTAAATTATTATTTTTTTTAATTCTATTTTTTTTTTTTTTAGTGAGTTGATAGTTCACTGTGTCCTCGGCAATGTGACTCATAAAGGGGGGCTACAGACGGTCGATCTGTAGGATATATTTTCAATGTCCGCTTTAGATATTCAGTCTTGGTTTTATGTAGCTTTTTATGCAATTCTCATATCTTGATAAAGTGCAAGCGTGGCATGTATTCTAAAGTTACGTAATATTATCAGTCAAGGATTAGATTTTCGTCATTGCAAGTAGTTCCAGGTTAGTGGAAGTTAGTGCAGATAAAAGTAATCATAAAGTCATTAAGTTATAAAAACATAAAGAGGTAGCTTGAAGACTTTCACCTACATCTAAACATTGCTTCATTCTCAAATGGGGTTTTATTTGCTGACATACACGTTGTTTTCTTTGCTGCATTGTTTATCTTAATTTGGACTGACATTCATGCTGTATTTGTTTATAGAGTACCACATGTTGTGATTTGCACTATTACATATTTTATGTGGATTTCACTAGAGATAATGTAAGATGTGGTGATTAAATGTGTCTATTAATGCCAGTTTGGCATTTTCACCCACTGAACTGTGATACTAGAGAGGTGTATGCTTTTGTAAATCTGCAAACTCTTATATGAAGTTCAAGTTTTAGGTCTGAAATCAGCATTTTTGCAGTTATTTTTTAAGATTAGTTAAAAAAAAAAGTGTAAGAATTCAGTTCCTCTTTTGTATTCCTTGTGAAACAGAAGTTGCCTAATCAAGCAGGGGCGCAGTGTCTTTCAGATTGTGCTGTGTGTGTGTTTTTGGGGTCGCTTCTGGAAGTCATCGAGTTCGTTGTATTGTGACCCCCGTGAGTGGGCCCCGTGTACGTGCAGGATCGGTCGGCTGCAGTGGAGGCGGAGAGAGGCGGCGCTGCGGCCCGAGGAAAGATAAACCCGGAGAACAATTAGACTTTCATCTGGTCACAGTAAACGAACTCAATCAGTACACTGGCGAGCTTTGTATATCGCTTGATTGACAAGACGAGGTAGGAACCGAATTTATAGTTCGATTTGACGTTTTAAGTAAACCTAGATTAGATGTAACGTACACGAAATGGCTTTTCATTTCATGGCTAGCGTCTGTATTGTTGTATTATTACAAACAGTGAGTGAATCTTTAGTAAGTAACTTACCGGTATGCGTGGCTTTACGCACACTAAACAAAAAGCAGGCTACCTTGGTGTTGCTATTGGATTTTGACATGTAGTACTTGCATGTCTTTTTAACATGCATTATGGTAGTACCATGGTATTTTCTTAAATACCATGGTATTTGAATATGGTAATTCCAGTATTCTGATATTGCAATCCAATGCAACCACTGTAATTTACCTTGGTAGTGCCACAGTAATTGTGTGTTAAATCGCAGAGATTTGATATTTGTAAAAATGCATTTGTTAGATTAAGTTGTTTTAATTGAAATAATGTCCAGATATGGTGTTGTTTCCTGTTCCTCTGGTTTATAATCCATGCATGAAAGCTTTAGATCTGTGGAGCGACTAGGCTTTTGTTCTGGCCACTGCGTGCTGCATGCAGATGTTATTGTACTCCTCAAAGATGTTTCTGAATTCTGTTATTGGCTGTCATTGCATAAAATGTTTATATTGTTGCACCGTCAGCCAGTCATTAGGTTTTTCTTTTTTAGATTAAAATAGCTGTCTGATCTAAGTTGCATCTTGAGAGCTGCACCAAATAGCTCTTCCTGTTGTTCTAATGGGTGTGAACACTTTCGTGTTTTTTTTTTTTTGTCAAACCTTGTTTTTTAACCCCTTTGCTGGGTCAAGTTTTTTTTTTTTTTTTTCCACAAAGTTTCCAGGAATCTAAGAATGTTGCCCTTTAGATGTTGTCAGCTGTATATTGTATGATACCTCACATGTAGTTCTAAGTTTGGCAGGCACATATCATTACTGACACACTGAGACATTCACAGGATGCCAGAGAGGCTTTGAGTTCACAGGAAAAAGGCCACAGCTGAAGTAGTCTTATATGGGTTTTATATTACCAGTAAAAGTTTGCACTGTCAAACTTATCCCTGAGTATGAGTATTTTCTGCACCAAATTATAATAACCATAAGGTCTCTGAAACTATGGAAAAATAAGCATTTGAATGAATGCATGTCATGTTTTATACCATACTTTATAAGGTGCACTGTGGAATAAAGTGCATTGAAGCATTGAAAAGTATAGAGTTCACATAAATGCTGAAAGCATAACTGTTTTCTTTCCCTGTCTAACTCAAGTAAAAAAAAAAAAAAAACATTTCATCAAAATGCTATTTATTTGAAGAAATCAATGCAAGATTTCTACTTATCTGCAAAAATATTTCAAGTAGTTAAGCATAATCCTTTGGATCAAAATATTTTTAGGATTATGAGAAACAAAATCGGTCAAGTGTATCTGAACATTTGATTGGTGCTCTATACAACAGAATTTAATTATAGGAAATAAAACTTGTATAAAATAATGGAAATTACATTCAAGAAATATGTTTCCACAATATTTACTTCAAATTCATAAAACTGGGTAATTGTTTCTTAGTCAAACTAATTATTCTTCAGGGTGCATTTTATTTTGTTGCTAGAAATTAATTGTTATACATATTGCCACCATAAACAATTTTTAAATGTAAACCAATTGTAGAGGAAAACCGAAATGCAGTTATGCTATATTTATACTTGCGCTCATGTCATTCCAAACCTGTATGAATTTATTTCTTCTGTGGAACATCATAGTTTAATTTGTTAAATCATATTATTGTAATTATTGTTATTATTATTATTATTTGGAACATCAATTGTATCCCAAAACTATTTGGTTGGTAACATTTCAAATGATGGTCATGTCCGGGTGAACACTGCTTGGAAGCAGTCATTTGAGAATAGATAAGCGATTGATTTGAGCTGGGGTGTTTTGTTTGTCCGCAGCATGTCACCCGTGGGGCAGAAAGAGAAGTCTGCCCTCAGGCAGTGCATTCAGGCCCGGGCCCAGCTGGATGAGGCTATCGCTGGGGTCATCAAAACTGAAGTTCAGCTTAGGAGCAGCTCCAGAGAGGTGAGATACACAGCAGCTTTTTTTTTCTCCTGCGTGTTTTCAGTATAATGAAATAAAGATATGAAGTACTGGCCTATTTTTAATCTTTTATTTCTATACTTAACTCTTAAATCATGTGTTTAGTGTGATTTAGTTATAAACATCATTTATCTTTTCTTACAGCATTAATCTTTTCTAGTGGGTGTGAACCCTGACTGGCTTCAGAATGTGCTTTAAGTTCATTTAGTGCATAATGAGATGTTATTTTCTTGTTTGTGTTGTAAACATCCATGCATATGACATAATTTGGCACACCTTACAAGCACAGGTAATAATTACTATTTATATGAAGGTAGTCTAAAACAGCTAAACAAGCTCAGATGTATTAACAATTGAGAAATTGTCTCAAAAATAGTTCACTTAGTTATTCACTTAAGCTTTGAGAAACCTCAAAGGGTTTCCCCATAAGCTCTCAAAACAGCTGCATGGATCAGAGTATAATAATGTTTCTCTGTTTTAAATGAATAAGGACCCTGTTTTTATTATTGTGGACCTCAGATTGTTGCAGGCTGTCCTTCAGTGGTTTAGGAGGAGGGACGTCTTATTCACCACAGCTGGAGTTTTAAAAGCTGCTTGGCATCTGAGAGCTTGCATATCAAAGGCAGACGCGTCAGGACTCGCACCTGCTAGAATTCACATGTATGTGCCTCTGCTCGTTCACAGGTGAAGTCTCAGGTGCAGAGCTGTATCAGTAGACATCTGGAGATCCTTCGCTCTCGTGAGGTCTGTCTGCTGGAGCAGATTGATCTGGTGGAGCAGCTCAAGGGAGAAACTTTACATCAGCAGCTACAGCAGCTGCATTTGGTGAGTTTAAAGGGATTTTACTGAGCATTTTTACATTT
>JAUZSZ010057508.1:0-12580 GCA_034780575.1 Labeobarbus marequensis
GACCTTTTTCTTATTAGGAAGCAATAATGTGTCCGGTCTGTTCCTCCCACCCCATTCTGATGCCACACAGAGCCTTTAATGGGACATCTATCTTGGCTCGTCACATCATTTCCTTCCGCTCTTCCCACCCTGGAGCTAATCTCCTGTTTAGAGAAATTTCAGAAACATGGGCTGCCTAAACTGAATTCACTACAAAACATCTCTTTAAAAAGGTACTCTATTTCTTGTTTGTTTGTTTATTACAAATTAATAATGAAAGCAGGACATGTGGGTCTCAACAGTACGAATGTCTTTAAGAAGTCATTATTCATCAAAAACAGCAGTGGTAGTAGTAAAAGAAACTTATGTTTAGAAATTTGAAATTTCAGGAGTTTTTTTTTTTTTAATACTAATTAATATTTTTATTCAGCAAAAATTTCAAGCAGAAGCATTCTTTTTTCTGTAATAGTAGCAAATAATAAAATATGAAATAAATAAAAATGTTGCTATGCATTGTACGCAATTATTAGTTAATGAGGCCTAAAGTTCCTCCACAAGTAACTTGCAATTTAATGTTTCAACACAGATGTGCCCACAATGCCAGCAGCCATGAGTTCTGAAAGTATATATGTGTAAAATCTGGCCAGTTTTGATACCTTGTGATGTAAACACTGTCAATAACCTCAAGTTCTTTAGAATAATTGAAAAGCTGTGATGGCACCTCTTCTCTATATTATAAATGGATAACCGTTTGACCTCTTGACCCACAGTATGTATCTCCTCTGCCTTCAGGGCTTGAATGCATCAATGTGTACAACCACTCTCCATCTCTTTAATTACAGCAATCTCGGAATGCTTGAGCTGGACTGTCCTGCTATAATTTGAATTTTTAGAAACAAACCCCAATGCGAACATTTAAAAAAATCAGACACTCACAAAAACGAACAGCTTTGTATTGTGCATCTTTACCAAATACTTTTCAGCATCGTTGTTCTGACATGGCCAAACCTCAGTGCACTGCTGGCATTCAGACCACAGGTCACACCCCTTTCCTAACAAGCCCATTTTTCTAATCAGAGCACAAAAGAGCGGCATACATCCAGCGTGCCATTGATCTGACTTTGTAAAGGGCCACGCTTGGCTCATAAAGCCTCTTTGTGTCAGAAGGAAGTGGAGTGAAAGTATGGTGGCAGTATGTGGAAGCACATCTGATTGTTCACTCATTTGGGATGAATACAGAACTCCGCCTAACCCGGGACAGTCCGTTTGTGTGGCGTAGGTTACGCCTGCACACAGCACTGACCTATTGACCTGGTCCTGGTCCAGGAGTATCGGCTGTCTAACGGAAGGGATGTCTATTTTGCTTCAATAATGCTCGAACATATCTATGGCTCGAAAAATATTACAGTATACTAGAAAACAAATCTGTTTGTTTAACAAATACACTTTACCTTTCTAAACAAGAAATCATTTACTTGACCTCATTCACCAGTTCTAAACCTATTCTGTTGAGCACATACTGTGAAGAACGCTGCACTGTGCAGTAGTTTTCATATACTGAAAACATAGTGAACAAGGGCTGTCAAGCTCCAAAAAGAACAAAAGAGCACCATAAAAGTATCATAAAAATAGTCCATACCTGCATTGGAAGTCTTCTGAAACTATAAGACAGCTTTTTGTGAAGAAAATGACAATCTTCCCATTTTCTGTAGACTTAGATCTCATTTACATAATTAAACTTGGTGTGATGTGACCAGCTACAAGACCACATAAATCTATCCACCTTATCTTTAATGTAAGAGCAGATGAGGCCAATTTTACCTTAAATGTGTGAAGCGTCGGGTGTCAGCTGCTTCTAGTTATTTTAGCTGTACAAAACTAGTCTTTTACGTTGCTTGGAATTGTAAACTGGTATAAAATTATTTAAATTTATTATCAGAATCATAACTGGATTAGACTAGCTGTTTGGACTAAACTGGAAGTAGTTTTACCATTTCCTGCACTTACCCACAGCAGCTAATGAATTGGAAGTCTCGCACATTCACAGGAAAAAACCTTACTTCCACACTGAAAAATGCCAAGCATTTGACATCACTGACATCAATCCTGGTCCGAAACTACTTTATGGGCCAAGTTTGAATATGCAAAAGTGTGACTGAGATTTGAGAGCTGTGGGGGAAAAGATCTCCTTTTGTGTTATACAGAAGTCATAATGAATTAAATTCTGCACTAAACTAAGGTGGTGTCAGGAATATAGTGCAAAACATATATGATTACTTATATGAGACTAACACATTACTTATAACATCATTTCAATTTTGTATCTCTGTTTCTGTTTCGCAGAAGAACAAATATAACAGTCTGAACAAGATGAGCAATTATGACAAAAATTTCAGTTTGATTCAGAGTTCAATTCAATCAAACCAAACAAGACAGGTGTGAATACACCCTAGTAATGGCTGCTGAAATTAAGTTTTACTATCACAGGAATAAATTACAATTTAAAACATATTAAAAAAGAAAACATTAATTTAATTTATTTTTACAATATTACCGTTTTACTGTATTTTTGAGCAAATAAATGCAGCCTTGGTGAGCATGAGACTACTTTCAAAAATATAAAAATTATCATCAACCCCAAACTTTTGAACGGTATTGCAGATTCTGCCTATATTAGACCAGCCTGTAATCCATAACTGAACTATTACACTGTCAACAATGAGCTGATTTAATATAAAAAAAATCTCAAACACACACTGACTCGCATTCACAAATCACTGCTAGTATGAGATACACTAAATACAAGACGGTGAACACAAGAGGTATTCTTGGATTTCGAACATACAGATCGTTCACAAGCACAAACCTCTGCAAGACAGTCATACACTGTATGTGTGAGGTCCGTGTTGCGTGCATCTGTGGGGTTTAAGGAACAGGAGAAAGGGGAGTGTACTCATTAACACATCTGCAGTCCACGACGGGAAAATGTCTTTTATAGCCTACGAGATTTATCACTGCAAAGCTGCAGCTCACCACAGGCTGCTGTTAAAACTACTGCCTCATAACAGCTCTGACTCATCCCCTGAGCTCACATACAGACACAATACACAACTCTTTAGACGCTTAGCTTCAATCTTTAACTGCACTGGGAGCAACAAAAGTTTGAAATGAATTTCCACAACAACAGAAAAATGTGTCTGTATTGGTATTTGAGAGCAATATTTCTCTCTTTCTCATCAAACACTCCGTTATCTCCAATAAAAAGTCTGAGTGTAGAAGAGATTTCCACACTAATTACAAATAGTACCTTTCATCACGTCACTCAGGGTCAATATTCAAAGCCACCGGTGATGTAAAAGGTTGAGTGCGCTGTATGTTGCGTTTGACCATCAGAAGCCCAGTGCAGGTGCGCTAGCCAGATCCAAACACGTCTTAATGATGAACGACAGCCCCAGGAGCAGATCACTTTGACAGCAGACACTGGATGCAATCCTTTAACTCAGATCTGAGAGGCAGTAGGCGTCTGCAAAGAGATCTGAGGTGCATTATCCAAGGCGCAGGCATCCAAAGCGCCCACTGCAGACGGTGGCGAGCAGCGGATCCTAGCCCTTGGCCTGGTTTTTTGACGGACAGCTCACCAAATGGAAGCTAATACCTCCGGAGTAAGGCTAACCGTACGAGTTGATCTTATTATGCCAACTTCTCGGTTACGCCTTGGCTGGAGCTCAAGCTTTTTCATGCTAAAGCTCATTAGATTTATATTCATGCCCTTCGGCGTAGATCAGCACACTGTATATCTCTTATTTGGAATCAATATGTCTTATATGGTTTACAGAGCGAGGTGGGAAGCTTGTAAAATTTTAAATCCTCTTCTTGCCTGCAGGTTTCCTTGCATAAAAATGATCTTTTGCTGTTTGTTAGAAATGTATTCAATATATAATTGAGGCTTGCTTTCTTAGATTTTCATCAGTAACACAATAAGGTTCAGCAATTGAACAATGAATAATACTTTTACAACATTTATTAATCTAGGTTCTAAATGTTAACTTCTACAAACTTTTTTTTTTTTTGGATGACAAAATTTTAATTTGGGGGAAAATCGATCCTTATTGAAAAGTATTACACTGTAAAGGAGTGCCTGACAGGCAGGTGCAAGAGTCATGATGGGATGGACAGTCTATGTTACTTTAAGTGACAGAGAGAAAGTAACACTAGCATATGAGCAATGAGATGAATATTAGTGTAGCAAGGATAGTCTGAGTCCCTGGAGATGAGACGCTCAAATGATAGGAAAAATGAAACTACATATAATAAAGAATTGCACAATGAAAATGAATTACTACTGACCACCGATACCTGAACAGCTTGCAGGCTCACAGGGGAGCTCGTAACCTGCAGTGATTTCTGGGAGTGTACAAAAAATGAGGTCATCGCAAAAGATTAATGACTAAGGTAGACATTACAAAGCTGCGCGATACACTCAAACAAAATAACCAGGCGGGAAAAACATGCAAATCGAATCATTGATCGGAATCCATCTAATTAACTGATCTAGCACACTTTGTCAGAGAGGGGTGATTTAACCGTGAGTGACGTGAGAGCAAATTCAGTAATGGAGTCTACAAAGGAAAGTGATTGATCCAAGAAGTGTCCAGTGAGAGTAGGCATGATACCAACCACCACGGACTCTTGAGCTCCTGAATCAACTCATCCTTTCTTTGAACCTCATTTTTAGGTTACATGACGATGCATTTTTACAATGTTTTACAGAATGAGATTAAAATTTTATTGAATTTTCTTAATTTTGCAAGAGTTTTGAAGCAAGCACTTCTGGCGCAACCTTATCCTGCACCACTTCACAGACAATGAGTGGAATTTTAGATTGCCGCAACAGTCATTTATTATATTCAACAACAACAACATAGGCTCGTTACGTGCAACAGCATCAATACACCGTTTCTATGTCATTGCACATGCGCAAAACTTTACAGTTTCAGTTTTCAATCCAATCAATTGTGTACATGTCCTATTGAATGGATTAGAAAAGGTTTATCCCACCCCTCTCAACCCAGTTGAAATTTCAATCGGTTTGGGCACTTTTATTCCGATTGAGATGTTTACATGGAGCATTTTCATTCAGATTGGACTTTTAAACCAACTCTAATTGGAATACAATGCTCCATGTAAACGCACCTAGTGATGCACTGAAACACCGAAACAAAAATTAAAGTTTAACTTAAGCTAAAAAACAAATCCAAAAATAAAGTTCAACTCAGGTACAGTAAATAACTGGCAACTCTCTGTACTGTTCAGGTTGTCGTGTTTTCAAATAATTAAAAAAAAGATATAGTAAACTTCTTGCAACGAGCCATCTTTCATTATTTCAGACAAACACATTTTTACAAATCTTGGTACTCTAACATAATTTTTGGTCAATGTGAAGTGCGTCCACACTGCTGACAAGTTTACTTGTTGTAGCTTGTATGTACAAAATACACATTCAAAATGTGTCAAAAGAAGCACTAATTTATCCTGCAAAATTATTTTCTCTGAAACTGAATTATTTGCTGTTATTTTTGGTTGCTATTTTTGGTGCATCACTAACTGGTAGTTTAAATCTAAATTATTTGACTTTATGCAGCATCCAGGTCACGTCATCAGTTCATGTGGATGTGTACCAGTTTGATATAATGACATGTTTCTAAAAACCACATAAAAACAAAATGAACTGTGCTTACTCGTGTTACATGTCAATCATATGTTCTCTTACTGCCTAAGTGGGCATTTCTAGAGCAGAAGAAGCTAAAAGTGAACTGGTAACATACAGCAGTGTGGTTCCATTCCACTGATGATCATAGATACAATCACTGTGTGAACTCACATGTAAGTACCTATTTAGCGTTAGTTTTAGCTACAGTGAGAATTATTGATGTGTTGGTAGGCATGTGAGCAAGTAAGTATTATTCTTTCAAGGTGTCGGTTATTGCACTTCCTTTAATGGGCTGCCATTTGCAGGAATTATGGATTACACATGGACCGCTCATGGAAATCTCGTCTAAATATGGCCACCTGCACCTGAGAAGTTTCATTAAATGAGATCCATCCCACCTCCTCATAATCATGTTTCATATTCAGAAACAATTACGCAAGGCAATTTAGCCAACCCAGGAAATGAACAACTCCCATCCAGGCCTTTTCTCTCAGGCAAACTTGTAATTTACCAATTAGTATGCAAAGAGATTTTAATTCTGCCAGCTCCACACACAAACCACAAAGGCGATTTTTCCTCTTTAACTCCATGTCTGAACCATTAATCACTAATCAAAGCTTTTAATGACGCAGAGACAGACACTTGAATATGTACATAAGGTTCTGCTGCTGGAATTATACTCTTTTAATGGTAAGTCCTCATGGATGGAAAAACAACAGAATTGCTCTTGCATTATCAAAACAGCCCTTGTCTTTTTAAGTAATGTAACTGCTAAAAATGTAGACCTATTTGCAATTTTTAGGCATAAAATACAACCTGCCAAAGACAACAAAATCTGTCCAGTGAACAGCCCTATCACACGGCAAACACAATGTGTTTCAACCATTCTTTTTGTCCAGCTCTCTTTTCTTCTCTCATTACAATGTTCCATTGAGGTTTCTCTATCACACTTTATACGGTCACGATGAAACAAGGCAATAAGTATGATGTATTGAATGCAATGCATGGGCAAGGATCCAAAATAATGAGTGGAGACAACAGAGGCTCCTCCTCTGCAAAGTATGAGATGAATTCTGGGATAGAGTAAACAGTGGTGACCACAATGAAATGAGCTGATTAAACTGAGCTCGGGAGAACTGACAGTGTTTTTATTTGCGGGTATGCTGGCATGAAGAGGAAGGGAAAAGAGAGGGATGGTTTAGAAGAGCTGAAAGGAAAAGCTGAAGTTCAGAGCTGGGATGGGAGAGTTCACAACATTTGGGAATTCTGGAAATATACCCAGTCTCGCACTCATTATCGAATGCTCACATTATCGCATGCAGACATATTAAAAGCATAAGCTCTCCTACCCATCATGATTAACAGTCTAATTTAGACCACAGTGTTTTAGTGCCTCACATGTGAAACCACATGATGCCCACACAAGAACTCCTACATACTCACTGGTCACAAATATACTAACATGGTAAAGAAAAGCTTCATATTTGAAAACAGAACTTCAAATTATGAGCAGTCTTTTCTAAAAGCAGGAGGCCTGGAGTTTGATGTTTTCCTCCTGTTCTAAGTCTCTACGGCTGTGTTACACGAGTCAGTTCCGATGCTCAGTTAATGTGCAGCCCAGCTGCTGAGCGTCTCTACAGCAGAAGCACAGACTCAGCCAGATGAGAAGCTGACATCAGACATTTGTGAATGTGGGATCAATTAATAAAAATGTGAACTACATGGTATTAGGGATGCACAGATACTGAGCCAGATATTATGGTTGATATTGATTCATATTCTGGCCAATAACCCATAAATGGACAATAATATAAACCTATATTAGATTGTTAAAAATAAATTACATTGTCTAAAATGAAGACATCTTATTAAGTCATTTCACTTTATCTACTTGTATTATTTATTTGTTAATTTATTTATTTTACAAACAATCTAAATCGTGGAATAGGTGAAAGGGATTAAAGTCATAAAGAAACTGAAATATTTTCTGTATTGTGACATGCATTAGAGCGTAATGCATAGCGATGTAACGATTCACTCAACTCATGATGTGATACAATTCACGATATTGATTTCACGATACGATTTTCTCAATTTTTTTTAACGAAACGAGAATTAAGACAAATTATACAGTAAATGAAAAGATGTCCTTTTGTTATTGCTTGGACAAAATGCTGCACAAAATTGAAATATGTCAAATAACAAAACTAAATTGAAATTTTAAAACAAACCCAAAATCAAATGAATAAGGAATACAAATAAAGAAATCTCTTCATACAAACAAACTAAGACTTTGCCTGTTCTCTTTCCATTTAAATTTAGAGGCAACCACTGTAGACTGTATAATTTCCAAGTTTGAAGCAAAAACAGAATGGTCTGACTTTGTGAAACTACACATAAAACATATCTGCAAGAAACAAAAACAGGACATGGGCTGAAGGAAAGCATAAATTCACTCTCTGCCAGCAGGTGGCGCTTATGGAACAGCGGCAACAGCGTTTCGTGGGTTACCGCTGTAAACAAAGCAGTGCTGCGCTTATGAAAACTACTTTAATATGCATCGCTCAGAGGCAAAGATAAAAAGAAAATACTATCTAAACTTTTCTAAAGACTGTCAGCTCCCCGCAGAGACGCATTCATATAAACTTCTACCCACAACTGTATCACGATTTGTTTAGCATCTCAACCGATTTGAAACGTCACATATTTGAATCGATTTTCAACTGGCTCGCGGTGCATCGTTACAACCCTATTTACCCATCATTACAAATATGAAAAAAAATGTATGGTGCAGCCACAGACTTGGTTCTATAAATCAGTTGTTGATTGGATTTTGAAAAGTGGAGACAGATAAACCTAAGCTTGCAGAGACAGGGTCTGTGTGGCTAAATGACCTGCATGTGTCACAAAAGAAAATAAATGTTTTCACTAGAAGATCCAGTTCTGACATTTTAATTAAAAATGATGGCGTCACGAATCCTAGCCATGCACTTCTGTTCATTCACCACCAGAGGTCACTCGCTCACCACATTGTCTCATACACTACACTACTGGCACATGACATTGGACTGCGTTTCCCATCATCCATTTGCACTGACGACACACAGCTGATTTCACTAATCACGCTCACACCTGGGGACTATCTCACCCAATCACACGCCTTACTTAAGCCATGGACTTCCTCAGTCTTATCGCCGAGTATTGTATAGTGTTTATCCTAGCGATAGCTACATTACGGAGCCCTCTCAGTAATTATAGTCTTGCCTTGTTAGTTTTCTCATGTTTGATACCTGCTTTTCCTGGATTTACCCTTTGCCTTGCCGTTCGGACTTTGTTTGCACCTCATTTGGATTATTGCTCTCGTACCTGGATTACCCCTTCTGTCAAGTCCCTTGGATATTGTACGCCGATCGCCGACCACGCCTGTTTACTTGAGTACTCTTCTGTCTTGCCCTCTCTATACCTGTTTGCTGTTTGTTCGACCATGCCTGTAAATAAGCTTGCACTTGGATCCGCACGTCTCACGTCTCGTCTGCCCCGTAACAGTCAGCTATAGATCTTGTGTAGCACCGACCGTTTTAAACATTGTCTTCTTTATTTCTTTTGTATTTCCACAGAGTGAAGGTAAGGTCGTATGAATTCATGAATGAACTGTTTTATAATCTTCCCAGTCTACTGACATTTATGGCATCTGCTTCGAACATTTCACTGTACATAATAACTTGTTAACTGTACAATAAGTAAATCCACTTCACCAGCTATACTTTTAAACAGTGATGCTATAAAGCTACCGCAAAAATGGAAGTTCAAAGATAAAATCTAAAGATGGCTGTGGACTTGTTTCTCGGGCGCATAAGGTCTATAATTCACACCTTTTGTATTTTTGATATTTATTAAAATAAACAAATTATATGTAAAAACTACCATGTATTTTACTAACAAATTGCCCATACACAAAATATAGCCTACTATCATTTAAATGCAATATTCAGGTGTTAAACAAAGTGACATATTGCAAAGAGAAGATTTTATTCTGATCAGGACGTCAGCGGTAAAAGAGAAGCACAGCTGCTTCAGTTATCTCTCTGGAAGCACTCCAGTCTCCAGTACCATAGCCACTGTCATTGAAACCTGTAAAGTCCCTACACTGTTTAGGAGCTGCTTCAGGAAAGTGTCCACCTCCACCAATACAGAAATGCAAAAATATGAGCATGTTACTATTAAAACATATGCATTTCATCATACAAAATGAGTTTCTTAATAACTGTCATTATAAGTATAGTGCACTTTTGTTGTTTGTGATTGTGTGGAACATTGCTGAGACAAGAAAATTTCATTCTAATACAAATTCTTGTTCTATAAACTATAATGTCATGTATGAGAAAGTCATCCCTCAGTTTGTATAGGATGTCAAATGCATTCTTAATAAACTTACAATGAAAGTGACAAGTGGGCAGCACTGTGAATACACATTTAAAATATACAATTGTCACACTATTTTGAAAGTTTCAATATATATTATACGTTAGCATGAAATGTGTAATTAAATTGTTTACCAACCTTTTTTGTATAAAAATAAATACAGTCTTTCTATTCCTACCAAAAAGTAAATCTAAACACACACAATGTGAGTAATTATCTATAAAGCCCTGGAATAAATGCATAATGGAATGGTTAACTCTTGGAATAGTTTGGCATGGCAATGGATATGACAATGTCAATGTATTTGATCTTGTCACAAATATATAGTTATGGTCCCACTTTATATTAGGTGGCCTTAACTACAATGTACATACATTTAAATTAATTATTTGATATAGTGCACTTATTGTGTACATGCATGTTTTTACATTGTTATTATATTTTTTGAAATACCTGCATGTAATTACATCTGTAATTAATTTCTGTAGTTACATTTATAGTTACACTGTTGACCATCTCTTACACTTTAACCCTTTTACAGCTTAAACCTACCCATACCACCAAACCTGTCCCTAACCTTACTGGTATCATACCTCAATAGCAGCAAAAGTGCTTTGCAATATAATATGAACACAATAAGTACATTGTTCTTATTTTATAAGTACATAGCATTTAAGGCCAACTAATATAAAGTGGGACCATAGTTATAAATAATCCAGAATATTACATCAGCTCACATGTTCAGTATAACAGCTGATTGGTTTAATGCCAATGAACAAAGAGTCATGGCTGCCTTTTCATTATTGAAGACTCTGAATGTGATGAATCCAGGCTCAAACTGTGCTGGAAAAATATACAGAATAGGTTATTGATGATTTAAGTTTCAATGAATAACTATAAAACTATCATGATAGTTCTATGTACACATGGCATGGCTTTTATTTAGCACAACAGTGTAATCAGGTTAAATTATTTGAGAAATATTGTTATTGCAACACCATACAGACGTCTGGTGTAATCAGCATTTCCAGTATCGTACACAACTGAAACAGCGGGTGCATTATTAATGTGGCATGTCCCAATACCAAACCTCACAGGGAATTTCTGGGAAATTATGCATTTTCCTCTAAAAATCATATTCTAAATTTGTACCCCAGCTGCTTCATTATTTTCACAAAATAACAGTAAAAAAAAAAGAATCTAAAACTAATAAATGGTTTAAATTTTTTTTGCCTATATTACTGTGTTCAAACTCAAAGTTTCTATGAATAAACTGAAATAAACTTAAAAAAAAATTACCTTGAATAAACTGAAAATTTTTTTTCCATGTAGTGTTAAGAAGTGATTTTCAGTGTGGTATCGCAGGATAGAGGCAATTGTTCAGTGTCACAGCTCACTATTATTAAGAAGAATGCGAGTTCCCATTTAAGCTTCCCTTCTTTTTGCTTGTATATCTTTATTAATGTATTTGATTATTTTATATTACTTACACAATGTTAATATAAATATGTAATACTGTTTTGTTCTGTTAACTATTCCTTTGTTATTTGTATGTGGGGAGGTGCTTATAAATACACTCAAAAAGTACAAAAGTGTCACTGGGGCAGTACCCTTTTAAAATGTACCAATATGTACGCTTTAATATTTACTTTTAAGTAATGTGTAGGCCTACCTTTAAGGTATGATCCATGTAGAGATGAATAGGGTACAAAGTACATTTTAGGTTTTGTACTTTAGAGTACTGCCTCAATGAAAGCTTTGTACCTTTTTTCTGAGATTGTAGGATTGTTGCTCCTGTCACTCCTCATTCTCATATGTGTCGTATACAATAGCACACACACTCAAAAAGCATTCTTCTGAGAGAGACACATTCGACAGAAAGACTTTTGGAAGATGGATTCAAAAGGAAAGCTTGTGAGGAGAATGTTTTTTTGTTTTGTTTTTTTAACATGGTGTTTGGATGCCCTTACCAAAAAGTAGTATACTTCTAGTTTATTTTATTAAGTACACTTTACTAAAGTTCAAGTATATTTTTAAGTATACTTTATGTAGCAAGTATATAAATATCAGTGACACTTGTAGTATACTTGTAAGTGTACTATTTCAATACTCCTTGGAAATAAATAGGCCCACTTTCTAGTATATAAAAGTATACTTTTAAGTATACTTTAAGTATAACAGTAGTAAACTTTGAGTACATAACTAGTTTACATCAATGATTTTAGCTTGTACAGAAACTATACTAAAAGTGAACTTAAAGGTATACTATACTGTAGTTTAATAATTAAATACTTGTAGTAGCATTTTTATTACACGTTGAAGTAGTCTCAGTAAACTACTAGTTCAGTAGATTTATACTGAAAGTATACTCGTAAGTTTTTTTAAGTGAACCTTACATCATACTTTAAGTATACTACTATGTCCCTATTTAGGTATTAATTTGTATATATTTTGTTATATGAATATCTG
>JAUZSZ010058619.1:0-12563 GCA_034780575.1 Labeobarbus marequensis
AAAATGAACACCAATATACCCACAACTTAGCACCTAAGACAGGAAGATGGCTGAATATAAACTCATGACCACAACTGCGAAAGCAGCTTCCTTGTTATGAACCAAACCACTTGTGCACCTTGAAGACAGCAAGCCCTGAAATAGCCATTCGTTGATGGCTAATCTGGCCAATTTAGCTACCAGGTTACCCAATAAATTCTTTCTTATATATGTGTGTAGTCATTGTTGTAGCATTCAAGCAGTTTACCATGACTGTCATTTCAGAGACGCTTCCAGGGAGGCCTGTATGAAGAAGTGCAGACTGTTTCTACACCATTCTACTTGATGGGTGAAAAAAACATGGTTATCTTCCTCACTGATTCCGATGGCACAACTACCTGTATAGGCAGAACAACGAAACTAGAGCTGCATCATGGCCAAGAAGGTCCTGAAGACGCAACTCGAGGGAGGAATCAGACACCTCACACAGCAACTAGCCATTCATAGTTCATCACGGAACTGAGATAATTCTCACCAAACAGCACAGGCTTAAATAACACCCATAAAAAATGATTTATACTGAGCCTTCTGGCATTGTGCTGTGGAAAAGCTGAAGCAGAAGCGTTTGTATGGACCCACTGAGTCGGCATTGACTTTGTTGAACTCACTCAGGACATTCTTTCCATGCTTCACGAACAATGTTTGCTTTCTTGAGCTAAAATGCACCATTTAAACAAAGGTTTGTTTATTTTATCATTGGGTATCCAGCTGTACGATTTATGAGACATTCAAGTCCGGAGCCCAGATAACAAACAGACCTGTTACTTTCACAACAAGTCAATAGAGCCCAAAATGAATCAAATGTTTGTGCCAACCTAAACCAGTAAATAAAGCCAATTTGTGTTCCTAATCCTACTTTTGACAGATTTGACAATTACGCAAATTATCATTTTAAAAAGCCTAATAAGAGAGCAGCGACGATAAATAACATGGTCATAAATACATGCAATAACCTTTTTTTCTTCAAAAATTAAACAAAGGTCAACCACAGCCAATACAACCCACATGACAGCTGCTTAAACATCTCAGTCTGAAATATTTCAATCAAATATTGAACTTCTGTCATCATTTTTATCTATCTTTGTTCTGTGAATCACAAAAGGGGACTGACAGCCCCAGTCACCGTTCACTTTTATTGCATCTTTTCCCAATACAATTAAAGTAAATGGTGACTGAGGCTGTCATTCTGTCTAACATCTCAATTTGTTCTTCAGGTAAGAAAAAGGTCCTACAGGTTTGTAACGACGTAGGGGTGAGTAAATGATGACAGAATTGGCATTTTTCTGGGTGAATTCTTTCTTTAAGGTCTTTCTTTACTCTTTATTCAGATTGGCCTGATTTTCTACAGTGGCTGTCAGTGATGTCTATAGCAAAATCATTCGCTAAAGCAAAGCAAATATTGTCTCAAACATATCAGTTACAAAGGCAAGCACAATGTTTTCTTATTAAATAGAACGTGAGCACTGATCATCTGTCTGCTGCTGTCCAGCACATCACACCATAATAAAACGCGTATGTCACATTTCCTGCCGCACTATGACATCAATAACACTGCAACACGTTCAAAATAATAATCAGATGCAACCATCGTTTGCGAAGTGCAATGAAATACAGAACCGAGCCCAATGCATATGAAATAAAATTTGCTGTTGCACGAGCGCAAACGCAGAAGACGCAGGCAGGTGGTTAGTCACGTCTATATATTAACCGGAATGCTTTAAATACATAAAATATGAGCACGTGTTCATGAATGAGTAGTGTATGATAAAAGCTTATACGTACCATATCTGAGGGTGGAGAGTGGACTAGGTTTGTTAATCTACACTAGACTGCAGCGATGCTCCGCTCTCAGTTAAAGCTCCACCGTGCGACTGTCGCTCGCAGAGTATTGAAGGTGATCCGGTACTATATACAATGGTGTATTCCTCCGCCGTACGGACCCCTATCACTCACTTCCGCATAGAGCAGTCAGAAGCCCCGCCCACCTACTTATCATAACCGCCTCAGTCCAGAGAAGGAAAAGTGTCTATTAATGAAAAGCATAGGCTAATAAAGAAATATTATTTATAATATGTAGAATGGAATATGCATATTTAACATAATATATAACATATGTGCATATGTATGTGTAAACATACCTGGCAATAAAGCTCATTCTGATTCTGATTATTAATAATGCAAATTTAGTTCCCTAATTAGTATTTTCTTATTAAATAATTTCAATATATGAGTAAGCAGATTACAATGTGTATTTAATTTGTAACTTTTCTTGGAGTAATTTACACACTGTTATTGTTAGCCCTATTGTACTAATTATATTAATGTGCAGTATGAGTAATACTGTGATTAAAAAATACATATAAATCACTAAAATTCACGTGTCCAGTATTTAATTTTCACTTTATTTTGGTAAGAAATGCATACAAACACATTTTTCAGATAAAAACATGGGATCATTTAAAAAAATACTTTTAATTCTTCCCACAAATTACCAATTAATATGGCCTGCAAAAATTCATCCAATATACATTTAGGTGCAAAAACTTTTGTGCATGTGACAATACTATGGAAATACGTACAGAAAGAAGAGTATTATAATAAAAACATTTAAAATTCGCATTTAAGTCATTTGTCACAGAGAAAAATCCAATTCATTGGTCTCTTAATTAACCAAATAATGAAAGCTAACTAACAAATAAATAAAACATAAAAATAATTATGTTTTAATATAATATTATAAATTAAGTTTATTTCTGTTCTTTATCACACCAATTTCAGAGAACATGTTTTGAATACATTTTAGCAATATAAAATACAAATTTAAAAGTCAGTTATTAATAAAAAAAAAAAAAAAAACAGAATCGATATATAAAAATTAAGGACAAATCGACATCCAATATAATGATTTTTAGGGTCGCAGTACTAAAAATAGTCTAAGAACACTTTACATCTTGAGGGACTACTTCCCTAAAAGGCACTAGTTTCTTTCGTCGGAATATTACTTATTGCATCAAGTCCTCTGTCTTTGTTGACGCTAGAGAGATCTCGGCTCAGCATGTCACAGCTTTTATGATTGGCCAGCTGAGACCTGCAATCCGCTCGTGACTGTAACAGCGTTTCTGATTGGTTACGTTAGACCTGCAATGCGTCAAGCCATCGCGCTCAGTGTGTCCCGGATCACGCAGCACTGGAACCGGCAGGCCAGCAAGCCCTTCGGTTAGAGACGGGACAGGGCTGATCAAATTTCTCTCATGGGATCAGATCTCATATTATAGACTCACCGTGAGACTCCTTCACATCCAGAAAGTTAAGGTTTAAATGAGTTTTCTAGAAAGTAGTGGTAAGCACAAAGTGCTGTGCTCTTGAACATAAAGATTTCAAAATAAATAACACTTCAAACTGTGTGAAATGAAGGTTGCGGCATCGGAAATAAATAAATAGATGCTGTATATCGATGTTATGATAATAATGAAAGATTTTCACTTACTATGACCGATCCTTTTTTAAATATATGCAGTAAACTTTTGCAAAACTCTTACTATATTATATGAACCTTTGAGCTTCTTTGTTCTCAATCTACTGTACAATACAACTTGATCTTCATCGCCATGGAAAACATTTCCCCACTATTCATAAAATCCTTTAAATAAATCGGATGAACCAGTTTGAAAAATGTAACGATTTCTTCACGCAGTGGACTGAACCAGTTCGAGCGATTATCGAATCAAATTGATTCACCTTGGAACCGATGAATGAGTTCATGATCCCAGATTTTAGATTTGGATGATTTAATGGGGTGAAATCCAAGTTTATTATAACAGCAGGAAAATGACAAATTAAATGAACTGATAAATATATGACTTGGCCTGTGTGATATTCTTTCAACACGCATGTCCTAGCGTAAATGAATTGCTGAATCATTTTTGGAACTGGCTCTTTAAGACAAACTGTTCAAAAGAACCGATTCGCAGAAATGAGTCTTTTCATCACTGCATGCTTTCCTTCCAGGTCGCAGGAGGATGACGTAACCGGCGCGCGTCTGTTTTGATCTGAAGAAACATGGCTCTTTTCCCGTCCTTCGCTGGACTGTCAAGCAATAACAGTTCTACTGGGGATAGAGGTAAGCTCTTTCTAACCTGCCTTCAGAGCTTCGTACACTATCAGGTCAGGTGCACTTAATATTGAATTAACGAAAGAGAACCTGTAAAGAAAGCCTAACAGTTGTGTTGATTATTACCGTGAACGCTGCATGATTTACTGTAACTGACTGCAGATGCATTACACGTCGATTAACAGTAATAATATGTGCGTAAAAGACTTTATATTTAAGTTTAATGTTAGCGTCAGTTTTCATTTTAAACTGGTAATTTTCGCTAATCTGTAGTATTAAACTTATTTATCAGTGACTTGTGATGAAGCTGTTGGAAAGTACTGCATTGAACTAAATCCTTTCTGAAGCATCTCTGCTCCTCAATTCTCTTAAAATATAAAAACAATACCTCATGGATTATTCTAAAATGTAAGTAATTCAAAGTACAAAAACATTGTTCATCTTGTTAGAAACTATTTCCTGTTTTTATTGTAGCAGTGTTATAATACACTAGATTTTGTCCATACGCAAATATTTGTGAGAAGTTGCACTGCAAAGTTTAATACTAGAGTTTGTTCAAAGTGTGCAGTAGTTGGAGTGATTATTATACGCACCACTTATTATCACATATTCTGCCATCACAAATGATCTTGTATGCCAAATACTGGACCTTTATGGATTTGGCTGCAGTTCAACGCACTGTAATCAGTCAGCCGTTCTGTTTGAGTGGATCCCATCTTTGAGCACTCAATAAGCTAGATGAAGACACATCCCAACTAATCAATATCAAATTATTGGAAAAAGACCGTTCTCACATTGAGTACAGTAGAAAAGAACAAACTGCTCTTGCATGCAGATAACCTCTGCTGCTGTGGGGGATTTGTGCAGAATATCGGCCAGGTCAGCAATGCATCTGGCTCCTTCCCAGGCTGTCCACAGAATAATAGACAGCATCATGCTTCTGTCCTTCTCACTGTTCAAGGGAATCAAACTTCTTTAACGGACAGTTTTTTTTTTTGCATGCGAATCACATCAGATGCGCTCTTCTGAGGTTTTGCTTCATTTGGACAGGCTGTCTGTCATGACTGACTGATTTATTCACTTCTTAAGAGGCCAGCAGAGCTAAATTGGTTTGACTGAATGTTTCTTCTCTCAGCTCCAGCAGATCTGGAATGGCTGAGTAATCAGAGCTTCAGCACAGAAGATGCTTTGAAGACTCACCAGCGGGCCACAGAGAGAGCGCAAGCAGAGGCAGAAGAACCAGCAGGCACAAGGTCATCTGATCCTTAAAGCGCAGTGCAGTTAATCCCTGAATAAATTAACTTTAGCACCTGTGTGATTAAAGAACAAAAGGAGATTTTATTATTTGATTTCAAGCTTAATAAAAAATAAATAAATAAAATATGCATGAAGCAAAAATAGAATTTTAATTGAACTTTAACCAAGGCTGAAGCTGAGCTAAATGTTTCATTGTCCTTCCAACATTAAAGTGTATTAAGGAAAATGAAAACATCATATACGAGCAAATCATAAATAATTTTTCCATTTTTTTTATAGACCAGGCTTGAAATGCAGTACCTAGTTTTGAAAATATTTACACGTATACATAATTAAACACATTAAAATATTAACTTGACTGAAAAAAGGTATACTTTTGCAGAGTGTCTGTTTATCAGAGGATATAGTGAACTTCCTTTTCTATGTCTATGCAGAGAGCAGAAGCATAAAGAGAGAGAAGTTTGCCATGGCAGATCGAAGAAGAGAAAGAAAGAAAAGAAGAAAAAACACAAGAAGAAGAAGAACAGAGACAACTCGGAGAGCAGTGGATCTGAATCAGACACAGTTTACCCTAGCGACCTGTTAAAAAAGGAGAACGCTGACAGGTGTGTTCATAGAAAAATCATCTTTGTACCCACTTACATCTATATCAGGCTTAAAAGGCTTCACACATTTAATCTCTTAAAAAGACAGTTCACCGAAAAGTGAAAATCCTGTCGTTATATATTCATCCTCATGCTGTTTTAAACTGTATGACTTTCTTTCCACTAAAAATTAAAGTAGAAATGTAGCAAAAAGATAATGCAGCTATTCTGTACACAACAAAAGCAGGTCATTTCAGTTTGTTGGGTGAACTGTTCCTTTTGGGGGAATCTGAAAGATTTGCAAGTGCCTTACAAAGATTGTTCTTTGGACTGTTTTAGAACATTAAAATGCACAAAACTTCAACCATAATTCTGTACTGTCTGTTTAAGACACTTTTAACCCTGAATTTTTGGATGATGGTGTGTGTTGTTTTTAATGTCCTTGTCTTTCATCTTCTTGGCTGCAGAGAGGAAGCTCAAGTTCGGGTGAGCGAGACCTTTATGTGGCTGGATGACCTCCAGACCCCCACTGACTCCCCCTTCTGTATTGACAGAAGAGCTGACCGTGCCAACTGGGAATACAAATCCCTCTATAGGGGAGACATAGCCAGGTAACTTTACTCACTATCTCTGTGTGTCTGTCTGTCTCACACACAGATGCTCTCCTCTTTCATTCTTTCTGTTTGGCTCTCTGAAGGTCAGCCAGTCTCAGCAGCAGCAGCAGGTGCCAGACACTCCATAATGCAGGGGAGCACTGCGACTGTGTGCGTACGAGAGAGCTGCAGTGTGTGTTGTGCTCATGTGTCTCTTTCAACTGCTTTTATAACCCCAGCTTCTGTTTGCAGAAACCCTTTGAAATCCACATAAAATTGTCTGCATTCCAACTCCAGAAGCACTTTTTGTCCTCCTTTTAAGACACACAGTTTTTTCTATTATTGCACTTCTTTTTACTTCACAATTGCAGTTAATTTAATAATTAACATGCAAATTCCATTTAAACTTTTTTCTTAGAAAAAAAATAATACTGCTGCTGCTAGTCGAGAGTGGAAATACTTGTTTATGTTATTTAATTCCATTAATTTTGGCATATTTATATTTTGCTTTATATTCTTACAAAAGCTAAGTTTAAATTAATGTAATGTTCATGTTGCATTTTAAAAATAATACATTGTTTTACTGTATATATGTTCACTCAGAAGATGAGCAAGGTGTATTTTTACCTACCTACACATTTTATGTCAAACTGGTATAAAACAGTTAAACTTGCTTATAGGCTTTTAAGCAGTATGTCATTTTATACAGATTTAGGGGAAATACTATGAATGAAACTTGACGACAACACTAACACTTCTGTATGAATAGAATACCCTTAAATAATATTTAATTGCCAGTACACATCAAGCTTTTCTTGCTATTATGTGTACAGATACATTTTATACATGAGAAGTGTGTTCAAAAACAGATGCGCAAAGCTCCTGCTATGAATAAACAGAACCTTGATGTGTTAACCAACTTTTATTTGAGGGATTCTATTTGTAATAGGCTAAGAGTTTGTATTTTTCAGTCACTGCCTATTGAGTGAGTTCATTTTGATAAATGTGTCTATATTGACTAACTTTATTAAGTGTATGCTTTCAGTGATTAGAATGCAAGGCAAGTGCATCGCATGTGTATATATAATATGACCTATTTTTCAGCAGCTTTCCTTGGTATTTGTTTGATTCATAGATTGAGTGATTACAGTTTGAGTACATGTTGTATGTTTACATGCATATCTTACACCAATTATGCTTAATAACTTGACAACATGTAATAGCATTTTTTAAAATGGTTTGAGTAAAACAGTGTCAGGGAATAAGATTTTACCTGTTCCCCCAGTTTGGCTTCATATGTAAACACCTTTACCTGTAATTTGTTAATGTGCACATGTCTGTTTATGTTTTGATAGTTATCAGTTTATACACGCTCACTTTAAAAATCTTTGTGATATTGCATACTGCAGAGGTGTCCAAACCTGAGAGTTTAGTTCCAACCCTAATTAAACACCTAAACCAAACTAATCAAGGTCTTCAGACTCACTAGAAACTTCCAGTCAAGTGTGTTGGAGCTGGTTAGAGCTAAACTTGGCAGCATACAGCCCTCCAAGAGCAGGATTAGACGCCACTGGCATACTGGATAGTTATTAGTCTTCTCTGTCTTGCGTCTATTCAAACTTCTATAGCCACATTTTTACTGAACAGGCGTTGTCAATTTATGTGTTGATTCTCATGCTTAGCCATAAATAAAAAAAAAAAATCAAGATGCGTACCGAGTGCTATGACAATGGCAAAGCGGTTCTAATGGCTCATTTCATTTATGCAAAACCAAAGCTGATGTTTCCTTCTGGAAATGTAAAGCTAGTTTATTTTGATGTCAGCATGCAGCTGTAGTTAAAGTTCTGTGCCTGTGCTCTCCATAAGCATTGTTCTGGATCTTATTTACTCCAGTGTTCTGGCAATGCAGGCTATAGTGAAGGGTTTATTAGCTGCTCGGAGGCAACAAATCTCACACCTGGCTGTTCTCCAGCTCCTATCAGCTTAAATCTGGTGTCAGAGCTGCCATCTGTAACTTAAGAGACCACAATCAATACTTACATTCTCTCTCACTGTCCCTCTCTCCTGACATCCCCCTCTCACACAGATGCCTCATACACACTCCTCTAAAGCTGATTGGTATCATGTGTGGAGAGTGTGTACAGAATGAGTGTACAGAGGTGCATCACAGCACTCTTTTCTTGAGAAGGTCAAGTGCTGCTCCAAAGAGGATACAAATCCCTCGTCTTCGATCTCTTTCCTTCACTTTCTCCAGTCATCTCATCTGCACTCAGACACCTGCCAACTTCTGTTTTTACTTTGTCCTTCATCTGTCAGTAGGCCCAGATGGAATCTAAAAAGTTTCTTCATAGTTTCTGCACTGTTTTTGAGGAAAAAGCTCAGTGGTTCTTCACAAGTTCAGCTTTTTTTTTTGCTTTTCAGGTATAAGAGGAAGGGAAGCTCATGCCTGGGGTTAGACGTCAGGATGCAGGCTGTGAACTGGAACGATGGTGGCCCAGAGAAGAAGCGACTGGACAAGAAACCTGAGCGCTATTTCTGTCCTTCCACCCGTCAGCTGCTCCGGTCAGATAGTCTGCCTGCTTTACCCGTACTCTCTGAGGGCAATGCTATCAGCACTGATACTTACATCAAGCTCTCAACCTGCACTGAAGAGCAGGGCTCTTCTACCCAGGCACCCGTATCGTGGGTAAATCCGCTGGGCATCTATGACCGTGGAACCTCTCTTTGGTTGGAGGGCAAGGGTCAACCAGAGGTCAAGGGAGATCAGCAGGACATTGAAGCTCAAGGGAGCAGCAGCACACTTCTGAGTGCACGGGTGGAGGAGTTTAACAGGAAACTACGGGAGAATCCTACGGACACCCAGCTGTGGCTGGACTTTGTACACTTCCAGGTAGGCCTCCAGAGAGGAAAGGTGCCTGTTTTCGTTGTTTCCTTGCCTAACTTAAATTGCTCTCTCTCTTTGTCTCTGATCAGGATGAACTGGCCTTTGGTTCTAGTTCATTCTCTGCTGCCACTGACACTGACAATGATGGTGAGATGAAGAAGATGTCTCTTCGTGCCGTGCTGGAGAAGAAGCTGTCCATTGTGGACAGGGCAGTGGAAAGTAACCCTGCCAACGTGGACCTGAAACTGGAGAAACTCCGTCTGTCCAAAGAACTATGGGAGCCTGCCACCCTGCAGAAAGAGTGGAAGAAACTAGTGTTCATCCATCCAAACAGCGCGCCTTTATGGAGGAAGTATCTTCTCTTCACACAGAGTCATTTCAGCATGTTCTCAGTGTCAAAGGTCAACAGTGTGTTCGGAAAATGTTTAAGCACGCTCAGTGCAGTCCAAGATGGCAGTATGGTGTCTCACCCTCCACTTCCAGGCACCCAGGAAGAACTCTTAGGTATAGTGATATTTTATACTTGTAAAATGTAAATACTTGCCAAATTTGCTATGTGTTGAGCAACTTTTAGACTCTCCAGATGGCTTTTCCACCATATTCCTGTTAATGTCTCGGAGTGTCCTCAGGTCATTTTTGCATTGTCATAGTTTTGAGTTTCACTTGTTTAGATGTGAATTTGCAGCCGTGAGTATTTTTTTTTCTCTCCCTCCCCTCATGTTGCTGTGATAGCAGTTGGTGGAAACTATAAACCTGTTTTGATTACATGCATAAATATTTGTAGAGTTAAGCACCTCATGTACAATTTGTGCAATGTTTCGGGCTGTCCAACCTTTGTGTGTGTGTGTGGCATTCAACAGTAAAAGGTGATGATGTGGTGTTTTCAAGTAGATTGGCATGTTGTTTGTCAGCTAGTTTAGAGGGTGTATTGTGTGGGTCTGTTTAGAGAGAGTCAGAACACAAACATCACTGTCCCGGGCTTCCCCATACAGGGATTTGCCGAAATGAACAGGCGCTAAAATCTCTGTGATGGGTGTGTGGACGAATGATCAGATTTTGAGCCAGGCCCCTTGCTGTTCTGTGCTCTCTATCTCTGGCTTCTCAATTAGCCTAATTAAACAATTACCTGGATAGATCTGGATAGTCAGTGTGCAGTGTGTATCTGGGATCAGCACTCCCTGGGCCCACATATGCTGACATACAATTATTTTTACACAGATTGGACCAGACTGATTATGAGGTCTATTATAAGGTGAATTGTCAATGTTGAATGCACGTCTGAGGTTCTGAAATGAGTTGAAAGGAATATAGTTCATCTAGAAAATAAAATCGTTTATCATTTACTGACCCACGTGTTGTTCTAAACCATTTTTATGTTTCTTGGGTCAAAAGTCATACAGGTATGGAACAACACGTGGGTGAGTAAAAGATCGTTTTTGAGGAAAATTTTCCTTGAACAGCTCTGTGCTGCCCTCTTGTGCTCAGAGGTGGCACTGCAGTATTACCTATATCTATGTCTGTGTTGGTAAAACTTTTATTTCAAACATATTTATTCTCATTTCACAAATATCTGTGATCATAAATGTAACAAAGTGTTCACTCTTGTCTGGCAGATATCTTTCTACAGCAGTGCCATTTCCTGCGGCAGGCGGGTCACACCGAGAAAGCTGTGTGTCTCTTCCAAGCCCTTCTGGACTTCACTTTCTTTAAGCCAGACAGTGTGAAAGACCTTCCCACTAGACAACAGGTACAGTACACACACAAACACATCAAAACCCTTTTGTAAAAGTTATGTCCTTTAATTCTTTCTCTTTGCAGCAACACCATACAACTTCAGATGAACATCTTTGGCATTCTTTTCCATTCAGTTTCACTCTGACTCGTTTTTGAATGTGTCTAATGTCAGCACCGCAATGTTTCCAACTCGGGTCCTAACCTGTCTAATTATATTGTGCTTCTGAACTAATTATTCAGGAAAACCACAAACTCAAAATATGTAGTTTTCACTGTGCGGTGAAACTGTAACCCTGCATTTCATTTAAGATAAACATGGAATGTGTTGTAAAAAATTTTTACATTTTAAAGTGTATAGAACTGAGAGATAACAATGTACAGCAAGATGTGTTTGCTTGTTCACGTGAAACTCTGGTTGCTCTACCCTCTTTGTTTCGGTCACAGGATTTGCTGAAGACGCATATTCACATGCACTGTTGCTTTTTAAAACAAACTTTTTCTTCAACAGCAGAAATATCTGTCTTGTCAACAGCCACATACACGTTCTGCTGAGCAAGACCCAAAGAGTCCTAGAGAGTCAAAACGCTCCCTGTCCTAAACGCTTTCAACATGAACTTGATATGATCGGAAACTGATCATATCAAGGTTATTATTAAAAACATGATTCGCATTTCAATCTGTGGTAGACTGCTCATATTATACCCACCCCACATTCTTACTCATGGTAAATAACTGCGAACCTGCGTTCCTTATCCTTGAAATTTAGGGGACATCAATCAGTGACATGGCCTGGTGGGTAGTGCACATCACTGCTGCATTTATAATTAAGTCAGCATGTGATTGGCTGACCACTCCTGGTGTCTTTCTGTGATTGGTTGAACAGGTTTTCAGAGCTGGTTGGGTTTGCTGCGGTAGTATGAGGTAGTTTTGCCACTTGGTGTTGAGTGATAACTGCAAATTAAACAACCTGCTTCAACGTTCAGCTGAGTACACACTTTACAGCACGTTTATGTGAATGGGAGTCTTGATGCTAGTGATTCTACAAATGCATTGTTTATTGAAAACCTGGAAATGCCAGTTTTTTAAAATCCAAGACTGGATTTTAAAATGATAAAATCACAAAAAGGCATGAAAGTTTCTATACAAATAACAGATGTTTTTGTATGTATGGTTAGTTCTAAATATTTAATGAAGAAAGGGTAGAAATTCTATTAAAACAGTTAAAACATTTATTATCTAGTAATCATGAATGAATGGACAAATTATGAAATCCATTGGACAAAATGTGAGGGAACTTTGTATTATTTGCTGTACTTGTGTTTTTAGGCTATGTATTATCTTTGTATTTCTTTGTTTGTCCA
>JAUZSZ010059533.1:0-12545 GCA_034780575.1 Labeobarbus marequensis
AGTACATCAGTGATAATAATAAGAAATGTTCTCATTGAGCATCAAATTACAATGATTTCGTATGATTTTGTTTTAGATAATGCCTCAGCACACCTTATATAACAGTTACATAATGCATGATGTCAGCGGTTATTTTAGATTAATATGTTTGATTTTTTTAAATCATTATTTTGAATATTCTAGGTAATGGAAGATCAAATAATGGAGAAGTATAGGAAGTATAAGAAGGTAAGACAATTGTATTATGAGTTTTGATTATGTTTGAACTCAATGAACTGCATTTTTGGTATTTTAGGGATTGTCCAAACTAGGGCTGGGTAAAAATATCACATTTTTGCATAACTATGAAACTTATTTAAATAATCTGAAATAATTTCCTAACACCCCATGAATGTTTCAGTGTTATTTTAGTTTTTTTTTTCTATTATAGTATTTATACATTTTTAGAATTAATTTTTATTTAATATTTTAATATTTTTTTATTTTAAACTCCTGAAAACTATTTTAATCATTTTAGCTAACAATAACAACACTAGACCTTTTATGCCTCATATTATTTGACTATGTGAATAGTAAACATGACTTTTAGTGAACATTACGTCCAGCAGATGTCGCCATTTTTTTCAGTTACAGATAAAAATTGCATCTAATGCAAGAAATCAGTACTGATACCCACCTCTAATGTGCACATTTTGAAGATCTTGTTTTTGTCCCCACAGAAGTTTCCGGGCTACCGGGAAGAAAAGAAGCGCTGCGAGTATCTCCATCAGAAACTATCGCACATCAAAGGCCTGATTCTGGACTATGACCGCACACAAGCGCCCTCCTAGTGCCATTCCACTCCCCTTCTCCTTCCCAGTCCGGTCGCACGGACCAAACGACTCCTCAGTGGAAATAAACCAGGACCAAATGTATCTCTTAAGCACGACAAGGCATTTCCACATCTTTCCTCCGCACAAACTGTGGTTAACAGTGTGGAGGCTGAGGATCTAAGCCCAAACTAATCAAACAAAGGCCAAGACCCCCAACTAGTGACTTAAGCCCTTTAAAGTTTTTTGTTTGTTTGTTTGTTTGTTCATGTAAAACGTGTTGCATTGAGGAATTGGTTAGACGTGAGACACAACCGAAGCCAAAATAGTTTATTTTTTTTATTTCACCCAAATGCAGCATACGTGTAACCGTTGCCCTTGATCTTCTGACTTTGGCTCTGAGCTCTGACCTTTAGGGCTGTGGGCTGCTTTTATGGTACAATCATAAAGCCTGGACGACGAGAGATGATTATCTGTACTGTGTTCGGTCTGTCAGTGATTTATCAGAGAACTTAAGCACAGTTTCTATTTTGATATTTTACTGAATGTATATTTGTACGCTTGTAAGATCTTGACATCTATAATAGAGTGTTTAATCACTGGATAGAATAAGGGAAAGCTGGAATTTTCTCAACACTGAGGTGATCCTACCAAACTCTGTAGAGTACGAGGGTGCAATCCGTCATATGAACGTCTGTGTGAAAGCACCTACGTCAGACTCTGAATTAGACAAGGCCTTCCTCTTTTGTGTGTAGCTACATGATGAGCTCTGGGATGCAAATTTAATCTTGATTTCCTGTAGCCAATCGTGTAATGAGAGGAAAGGTGCTTAACCTTGACAGTTCAAAATCGATAAAGTGATAATTTCTTATGATTTTGTGTCCAGGGTCCAGTGCTCAAACCACTACAGCACACTGTGTCCTTAAAATAATGATGTTGATGACATTATTATTATTATTATTGTTGTTATTTGGACACTAAACAGCAGAAACAATCATGTTTTAAAGCACATTTAATTTCTTTTATCCTTTTTTAAAATAAAAATGTATTGATTAATGAAAAAAAACAAAAACATATTCTTTACCTGATCTATTGGATATGTTACAGGAAATTTGATATATGTTTTATTGAGGTTTAATTTCTTGAAGTTTGAATGAACTCTGCATTCTTTCCCTTTAAAGCATGAAGGAGACCTTCATAGACTGTGTCAGGCTTTCTTTGAATCCTGATTTTCATTTGGGTCATTTTTTATGTGAATGAAAGTATACAGTATGTCTGTTTTCCCAGAATGTCGTACTTGATGAACACAGATGGAGGATCTCACTGGTCTTCTGCTTTACGTAACGACCTGACGCAAACACCAAACGTTATAGAAGCAGAGTCTTTCCAAAGTCCCTCTATGTCCGTGTCATTCCTGTTCATGCCCATAGCCTCATGTACATTATGGAAGTATTTTTGTGTCACTTTTGCGCTTTGACATTTCTCTTGTGGAGACTGCTGATATGTTATTTATGTCACTACAGTGTTAGCTCCTCTAATCCTTGATCCTGATTTGTTATCTGGCTGGAAAACTGATAGATTTGCCAAAATAGCATTGCTCTTTATATTGTTAACAGTTTGTTTCATCCTTTCATGGGGCAACTTCATGTATTGATGTAGATGCCTTAAATAAACTGGACCACATTAACTTAATACAATGGAAATGTCTTCTGAATTTATTTTAATTTCACAGTTTGTTTAGCAAATTGTTATTAACCAAAACTATCTAATATATATATAATAGTGCATTATATAATATTATATATAATATATAAACTATATATAATAGAAAAAAGTATAAGAAATGCCTTGGCAGAAATAACTGAAATAAGATGTTTAATTACTAAAATTACTTAAACTGAAATAATAATGATAATAATAATGAAGATGCATAGAAATACCTATAAATACTTTGCATGATGAAGACCTAATCAGTCATATATATATATATATATATATATATATATATATATATATAGTATATACATACATACACAAACACACACACACGTATATATGTGTGTGTGTGTGTGTGTGTGTAAAATAAAAATAACTGAAAATCTAAAAATAAAAGCAAATTTAAAATATTAATAAATACTAATAGTATATGAATAATACTAAAGCAACACCAGTTTTGCATGCTTTGGACCTGATCTCACAGGGTAATGACTGTAAAAATGACTGTTTCTCATTTAATAGCGGTCACATTTTCACTCACCTATTTTGAAGGACAAAAAAAAAAAAAAAAAAAAAAAAATTAATAAAAAATTATGAGTCCATTTTTCCACATACAAGAGTCTACCAAAGGTTTTACTTCAAAAAGCTGTTTACTAATACACCTATTGATGTTGTATCTTTTGACTTTGTTTTCATTTCCTGTTTTGAATATGGATAAATAAGGCATTTAAGTCAGCATGAAATAGAAATTTACCTGATCTATTTTCTACATGCATGTTATTGATCTTATTATGAACAATGCAATGGTTCATCCATGCATGCCTATTCATTCATTATACTTTTGCTACATTGCGATTTTAAAGGGATCATGAACTGAGAAATCAAAATTCCCTTGATCTTTTGACATATAAGAGGTCACTGTGTTATAAAAACACACTGTAATTTTCAGAACTCAAAACTTTCTTGTTAATCTAAAATCTGCCAAAACGAAAGCTTGTGGAATGTGCCAATTTATGACGTAATAGTGTGGCTAAACACCGCCTCTGCTGAAGAATCTCAATGCCTGCTTCAACATCACTCCCTGTTTAGCCCCGCCCACCGATTCACGCACACGTAGTAGGTAAATGACAAGAGCAGCAAATGCAGGTTTACGCAGAAACCAAACAATAAACTTTATTTGATGAAATTTATTTTTAATGAAGTGCCAGACCATGTCAGTAAGAACTTGGTCTTTTGGTCACTTCATTTTACCATGGATTCATTTACAAACAAGGCATAATTCGACAGGATTTTCACTAAACTGAAAGACGATGCTGTGCCGACTGTATAGGAATCCGATGTCTGGTGTGAGTAACTGTTTTCATTATGTGATTACTATCGCTTTGTCTGTTATTACAAATAGTTTGATATGTACTGACTAGGCTATTTTGGCGTTTGTAACCTAAAACTCATCAGCATCCAACTGTGAAGGATGTAGGCTGTGAAACATACTCAAGTGTTGGCCAAACATAGCAGCAGGCGTTTACTTCCGAGTATACAATCCACCACACTTATTCAAACAGAGCGTTCTGATGAGGGGGGTCAAAACAGGACAGAAAATAGCCTATTACTTCTAAATTGCTTTTTTTTACATGTAAAAATCTTGATAACATTATAAGTAGACCTCAGAGAACTGTACAAAATAAAAAAGGCAGTTCATGACCCCTTTAAATCTAGTTTAGGACTATGGTGTAGTAAGTTTAAAACAAAACCATCACAAATCCATGTAGTGGATCCATAAGAGATGTCTGTGTCAATAAGAATGTTTTTATTGTGTCTAATATGAGGACAAACTGTTGAAATTTTATCTTGGAAGACAAGTGAGAAACAAACCAAAACTTTTTCAACAGTGCATAAAAATTTCTTTATTAAAGTTCACAGTTTTTTCTTAAAGCAGTTTCTGCTGAAAACCAATTATGTGGAATCAGAATGTAATAAGTTATCTTTTGTCATGATAAACCAAAATTGGAAATAACTAACAAAACTCTGTCTGGCACCTAAAATAAAATACACATCTGTAAACAACTATGGGATCTGTCAGAACGAGGCAGAATATCTAATTTCACAGATGGTTCTCCACATAGAGAAGACTAAATATTAAGCACATATTTCAAAAAGTTGAGCATCTGCCATCACAGAGAGCATCTTTTTGTTGGAAAGTTCGAAATTGTGTTCATGTACCCTCATCTCAATATCATCAGTACCAAAGTGATATAATCTCTATTAAAACTACTAAATAGTGCATAATATACAGGTGTATTATTTCACTAGGGCTTCCATAATACAACAACAGATACAGCAAGGCACTCTATTTAATGAAGGTGTACACAGCATATGGTCAAACCCACACTGCGAAATCTTATCTAAATGATGCTATTATTTTTTATTATTATGTTGTGCAGAACAGCCCTGCAGGTGCACTGCTGCATTATGGATATGTGCTGTTCTCCTGTCTCCCTTATACAATTAAGTTGATCCCTTTACAAAAGTAAGCTTAATGGTAGCCTAACTCCACACTAAAATGAAATCGAAATATTTGTTAGAAAAGTATCCTTATACAAGACATATTGGGTGTTCCTCTAAAGCATTTTCCTCATTCCCTCAATCAAGGCTTGATTTTGAGGCTGGGCTTCAAAACTGACAATATGCCTAAAAGAGAAGAAACAAGGCCACAGAAGCCCAACACCCCTGCATTTGTCTGGTAAATGCCCAGTTTGTCAAGTGGAATGAAAAGATCGCAAACATTTTTAACTGTATCGAGAGCCACAGATGGTTCATTTCTGAGGCTCTCGAGGAGAAGAAAGAGGAACGCATCAAGCGGAGGCACTATGACACAAGCCACATCCGGGCTTTCATTGAGGTGCTGGTCGACTTTTTGCTGGAAGTGTAGTTCCCGAGACTTCTGCACCATAAGCTGGATGATCACATAGACGTCTCTGATTAGATTCATGACCAAGGACAGGAAATAGAAGCGAGTGGAGTTCAAGCTCCAGCGCTCTTTGTCGAGATCTAGTATTAGGTCAATACTTCTGGCCCAGAGTATGTTGTCACAGATGAAATACAAGGCACGGCTGAGGTTAGCAAAAGTAAGGCAAAAGCGCAGCACGGGGTCAGAAATGTGAAGAGTGCTCTTGGCCGTATGGATCGAGTTGACTGTGTTCCCAAGCCTGAATACTGAAAAAAAGAGAAAAACAGATACATTCCTGATAATATTCTTTGCATTTCTGTGAAAAATAGAGGTCATAAAAGGACTTAGTGTCTATTTTTATGTTACTAGTACCTAATTTTTTACACAAGTAGGGGCTGTAAAAAGTACTGAGAAATTGTACTTAAGTTAAACTATAGACATGATGTCAAATATTTTAGTGGCATGTATGGAGCAATGGAGTAAAAAGCATTATGTCCTTGTAAATGTAACTGAGTAAAAGTACAAATATTCGATTCCCATTAGTGACTAGCATCTATTTAATTGGTCACCAGTACTTATCATCACATACTAGCCACTATCCCAACTTGGTACATATTCTATTTTTCCAGCAATAATTTAATAATTATTTGGTGTAATCCCAGGCATTTCTGACAACTTTAGCTTACAATCTAGTCAAGTCTATTTTATTAGTAGCACCTTTCACAATACACAGTAGTTCAAAACTGCTTTACACAAAATCATGATTTTAATGTTTGTAATATCTTATTATCTTCATGTCTTATAGATATATTCAGCAGACTACAATAATATAGTTCACATATTACATTGATAAAAACAATCAAGCTACATATTGGTTTACATGTGTATACAGTATGTATGTGGGTAGAGTTGGATATACTCATATATTCAACTTTTTAGACAGAGTTGTGCAATAATATAGTTATCATTTTGCAGCAAAACTCCATTTGATGTTAAGTAATGGATGGAAGAAAAAACAAAAAACAAAACAAGACAACACCAGGGATCAGTTGTCCTCTGGTTATACAGTCCAAATATGTCAATAATTAATATTACTACACTGATTTAACTGTATAGCTACAGAGATAATAAATGTTACTATCTGAGATAAACTCGTTCATATATAGCACTAGTAAAGCTGGAACAGTAAGTACTGACAAAGAAAAGAAAGAACTTTTGTTTTGTATGTTCATTGTTTTGTTATGTAACGTAACAGTAAATGTTCATTCTTACGCTTCCGCCCCGAACTCATATTAGATTCCAGAAATTGCAGCTTTTTCACCAGCTCTTTTCTATTCGCTTCATTTCTCAGAAGGTATTTTGCCAGAGCACATGCATATTGGGTTGCTCTAAAGCAAGCAAACAAACAAAATGTTCAGACATCGTCTTTACGGAGAAATAATTTCAATCAGATGTTGTTTTGACGGATGACAAACTTTGATAAGAGACACTGACCTGAATATGCGATCCCTTCCTTGACTCTGGTTAGTGAAGCTGATGAAAGTTTCCATGTGGCTGCAACAGATAGCGTGCAACAACACTGTGCAAAATGCGATTCTTTCAGTAATAAATGACTAAAAGCTCGAAAGGCTATGCATACTCAAAGTTAAAGATCCGTTAGTGTTGTCACTGTATGTCCTGTCAAATCGACACGATCCTGCGTGGCTGTGAGACCTGAGGTGAAAGTTCATGCAACATACAAAACACACGTTGGAACCAGATTGGGAACTCTTGACAGAGTAACGGATGCGATTACCAGGCATAGCCTACTTTCTATTTTTATGCATGATGCTAAATGACCATGTGAACTGCTCCCATGTGATTACCATAGTTATTAGGCTGCTTTTTGGGAGAATATGTGAAGACAATTATTTGTGCTTGTTATATTTCAGTAGCATCTGCCTATTATTGTTTACAGAAAAAAAACAAGATAAATAAAAGATAATAGGGTTCAAAAATTTTATCATCTATTACTATGGAAAAGGCCTTGTTTTGCTCTCAGTAACATAGGAAATCATAGATCTAGAAATGTGCTGCCTTTGAAATCAGACAGTGAAAGCTTATTTTAGTATAATGCACGCTTCTCATTTTTTACATAAAGATGATAGACTGTGAAATTTAAAATGAATCGTCTGCGATATTTTTCTCAGCATTTGGTTCTTTCTTTTGATGTGATCTATTACGTGTTTTACATCTACAATGAGGCTTTTTTGTTATTATTATTTCTGATGTGCAGCCTGAAAGAGAATATTTGAAATGGGGGAAGTTATTTTTTATTAAGGTAGTAGTCGTGTTTGATTGATTGACCTTAAGGCCGAAATTATGTGATTAAAACCAGAGTTCATTAGAGGAATAGTTCATCCTAAAATTAAAATTTAGACCCTCAGGCCATCCAAGATGTAGATGAGTTTGTTTCTTCATTGGATCAGATTTGGAGAAATTTAACATTACATTACTTGCTCACAAATGGATCCTTTGCATTGAATGGGTGCCGTCAGAATGAGAATCCAAACAGCATACATTTCTTTCTTTCTTTTTTAACTTCCAGCTGATATGTAATGCACATAGAATTATTTTTACTTAATAAAAACATCAATGTGTCATGCTATGTGAAAGTCAGATCAGTTTAACCTGTACACCTGCAGGGGGCAGTATTTAGTCAAGAATGACGCTCAATGTCAGTCTCATACAATATTTAGTGACTCCTCCAAAAATGTCTTTGCACACACCGGCCAAACATACCTCAATCATAAATTCAACCTCCTCAAGGCTGTAATATGGTATTTAGAAAGGCAGTTCAGGTAAAAGGCCGCCCAAATTAAATAGCAGTGACATTTTTAGCACTTTTATGATATCACGTAGTATTTCTATCTTATTATGGATTTGCTATATTGCCATTCGCAGTTGTTTCAGGCTATATTGATGTAATGAAATGGCTTTGGACGAAAGAAAATTATGATGTGGCAACAGATTTGCATGCATGACATTGCCTCAGGTGTTACTGAGGTATTCCTGGAACAGCTGAGGTTTACTGAGGAAAGCACAGATGGTTTACCCAAGAATACAATGTTCTTGAAGAAGCATATTAATGTGGCTTATTGAAAAACAATAGATTTAACCAATGCATTTTCACCTGTGTAGAGCATAACGCTAATTCTTGGTTATTGACGACCAGACTGCCGTGTTAATGTGTTTTAAACTGTCACAGATGTTTAATGCTACACATTTTGAGTTATGACTAAGATCAAGATGTTTGCATGGAGTTTAGAACACTAGAACATTTTTTAGGAACAAAAATGAATACAGAAATGAATTCCAGAGTCTCAAAGAGTCTCACTTTGTTTTTGGAATTATTGATTGAAGCATGGGTTATTTTAAACTTGCCTGGAGGCGAGTAAAACAAAATTATATTTTTCTCTTTTGTCCTTCATCCAACAGCTTATTTTGAGATATTTTCAAAAGCGTTGCCAGGTGCAGTACATCATGCTCTGTTGTGCAAGACTGGAGATAATACGTGTTGTAAATGCCCTCAAATCTTTTAAGGTTTTATAAGAAGCTGTTTTAGTTATGTTGTGATGCACTTGTATATGTACTGGTAATGTTCTGCCAGGACATTATCCAGTAAATTTATGGACATTTCTGTTGACTCTAAAACACAATGCAGCGCAGTGAAAATTTCAAAATACAGGTAAAACACCTGTAAAAATATCAATACTGCAAATTCCTTCATATTAGAATGATTAATGTCAAAGATGCCTGTAAATGGCTTAAATGTTGGCTTTTTTTTGTTGTTGGATTGTGCTTCCTTTTAGTACTAGCATAATGGTAACTTATTGTAGTTTATGGTATTTTGCTGCTGCATTAAACCAAATTATAACATTTAGTTCTGCATTTAGTCATCCTTGGTAATGGGGAAAAGTGCATATTTGTTTGTTCCTCTGCTTTGATTTGTAGAAAGAGGGCTTTAGTTTACCAGATATAATACGAATGGGTATATCTGGTAATAAAAACTAAAATTACTTAATAAAATTTAAAATAAAACAAAATTAATAACAATAAAAAACATTCAGGTATAATCAGGGTATCTTCCGACCATTCGTTTTTTAATTTAATATTAAAAACAGAAAAATAAGAAAACGGATCCTTTTTTCGTTTTTCAATTTTTCAAAAAAATTAAAAAAACAAAAAAAAAACAAGAATTATGCTTGATTTTCCGTTTTTATAACAAAATATAACAATGAAAAAAAAAAACTAATTAAAAATAGAATAATAGACCATATATTACACTGATATGCAATAATGTCATATCTTTACATATCTATATCATTTCAACTTCATTTCTTGTCCAAAACTCAGATGTGCCAAAGATGTAGGCTACGGGTACCTGTGAGTGCAGATGTGAATTAATTAATATTAAGCTATGAGAAAATAATAACTTTTTTAATATGCTTCTGTGATTTAAAGCTCAAAACACCTCTTGATCACTTCCAGGCCACTGCTGGCCTTTCCAAAACAGATCATTGGGATTTGTATGCCTCAAAGGCACTGGATGATCATGTCAGTACTGTACGTATTGGTAGTTAAATTTTATGAGCATATATGCTCGCCCACCAAATCAAATCAAGCAAATCTCAGAACATTCTGGTAAGATTCTCTCAAAGTTATGAAGAAACATTATTTCAGCAACATAAATCAAATAAAACTTTTATACAAAATTATCTGGCACTCAGAGTTACAAATGATTTTCTCTTGACATCTGAGTAGTGCTTCCTTTGACACAATTGACCACAACATTCTCTTGGATGGGTTTGAAATTTATGTTAGCATTAGTGGAACTGCACTGGCATAGTTCAAATCTTACTTATCTGACCATTATCAGTGAAGAGGTATATCAATCACTAGTTCAGTATGGAGTACCGCAAGGCTCAGTACTAGGACCATTGCTTTCAAACCTGTACACACTACCCTCGAAAGGTATCATTAAGAAACTTGGAGTTAGTTTTCACTGTTGAACAAGCAATACTCAGTTCTATATTTCTGATAAATTCACAAAACTAACAGAAGGCATAATTGATATATAAAAATGGATGACTAGCAGCTTCTTACTTCTAAATTCAGAAAAACAGTTTTAATGCTGGTTAAACTGCAGTTCTACATTCATATTTTCCAATCTACTCTTCCCTTTCTACTCTTTCCTTCACACCTAATGCCAGTGTGAAATATAATGTGTCCACTCATTTAGACCAGATGAGAAGTGGCCTTCCCATTAAGCCTGGTTTTTCTCAAGATTTTTTTTACTCCATTTCTGTCACCTAATGGAGTTTGGGTTCCTTCACTAGAAGCTGTCAGTTTCTGTCTTGCTTAGTTGGGGTCTGAAAGACACTTAACTTTCAGTAATTTATTGATAATGACCACACTGACTGACACAATTGGATGAGAACAAAACTTGAACTGAATTAACCTGGATGATGGCACCACTGTTTTATGTAGAGCTGCTTTACAGCTGATTCACATCTTGCAACATTGGCTCTGGTATAAAATTGAATCAAACTGAATAACAACGTTACTGTAGACACTGCTGTCTTCTGTAGCACTGAAATTTGAACCGTTCATTCAAACTGAACAGTATGATTTCATAGAATATTTTTTAATAGAAAAATAATATATGTTCGTAGAATAGCCTGGAAATACTATGAACAAAACCAGAAAACGTTAGGCCATTTTGAACACTCAAAAAATGTAGAAATATCGCCAGCCACTGAAGGCCAATGAAAGCTGCTGCCTAAGTATAACTCATAGAAAGTGTAATCATTCATAACAAATTATTTACTCCAACAATGCTACAAATTAAAGGGGTACTCATACAATTAATTCTGCTACCATCGTGCTTTGAACTATTGCAATTACATGGAAGATATTGTAAACAACTGAAGAGGTCTGATATGAGAGGCCTCTTACAGTCTGCATCATAGCATCTGCTTTGTACAGCCCTGACAGAAAATAAAGAAATAATCATTTGATTAGATAGAAATTCTTCAGAGAGGACACTCTATACAACTTTATACTGCTGAGGAGCACACAAGGTTCATCTAAAGGCTTGAATGTTTATCAGACAATGCTTCGAGTGAGCAGCTGACAGAATGCAGAAGTTAAGCAGCGCTTTTTTCTTTACTTGAGGAAAAGAAGCTTACTCTACAGGCTTAGAAAAACAGCCTTTAAAAATTGTTCTTAGAGTAACATAAAAAGCAACAAAATGATTCAGAGCAGGGTTCAGGAACAGAGATGAGCAAAGTATCAGATATGGTGATTGCTATTTTGAAATGCAAATGATACAATATTCGTCGTCTGAGCAGAAATGTTTAATCCCAATCAGGATGCCCTCCAGGCTCTCACTCAGCTCCTGCTCTGCATTCACGTGTTTTGTACATGCAATATTTGTGTAAGCAGTTTCTTGATTGATCATTGCAATTTTTTAAAATTTTTTTTGAGGATTTCACAGTCTATTCTTTGCTTTAGACATGAGAAAATTTTTAAAGACACAAACTCATAGAGTTGGAAATCTATATAGCTTTTCTGTTTTTAAGGATATGCAATAAAAAATAAAATACATAAGTAGTTCCATTATTTTTGGAAATGAAACTTCTGACAAAAGAAAAAATACTTTATTTTGTAATGTATTTTATAAAGTAAATCACATAAGCATTCCATTTCCATATTTTGGGTCAGAGTTATGTATTTTAACAGTTACACATCTGTCCAATTGGTATAAATCATACAATTAAGATGTACTGTATATCTATGTTACATTTCTAATGTAAATTTAAACCATTTTGAACATAAGCAAAGAATACACCATCTATAAAATAAATAATTTATTATATCTCCTAAAAATGTATATACAGGTTGTTTTAATTCAATTCAATTCAATTCAAGTTTATTTGTATAGCGCTTTTTACAATGCAAATCGTTGCAAAGCAGCTCTACAGGAATTTAAGTTTCCACAATATATTTATATATTGTAGAACCTTAATATA
>JAUZSZ010060745.1:0-12528 GCA_034780575.1 Labeobarbus marequensis
GCAACCGTGTCTCAGTTCTCAAGAGTCCGCCGTCGTGACAGCAACGTCCCCGAGCGTCAATGAGTCGCTTGACAGATGCGAACCGGGCCGTCGCAGGTCTTTCGCATGCAAGAGCAAGCGAAACAATCGATGTTCTGATGGGACTCGGGAGATTCTACGCGGCGAGAGGAGGAGGAGGAAGTCTCGCTCGCACTCTCTCGAACGCTCAAGAATGTGCGGAAACGGCGAGGTGGTCGTGAGGTGGTCAAGATTTAGTTATTCGGCGCGCAGAAAGTCGTACTACACTAAGCTGTTGAGAGCCTTCCAGGTGGTCAAGACCCTCGGACACCCTGCACTTACACTCCACTCGGAGTGGGGCTTAAGCTGTTACTACAAGCTAGCCGTTGCGTACACCACAGATCAGCCGCTAGAAATGGCAGCGGCGTGTCTACCTGAATTGAGAGAGACTCTCGAGATCATCCACAGTGAGCACTTTCAGAAGCTGAGTAAACTCAAGTTAGACTCGCAGATGCTGCTATACGCCGTGTTAAACTGCCACATCAACTGGGTGGACCACAACCACAAGCAGATACTCCTCATTCCGGGGCAACCCAGCTCACAACCTCCTTGCAAAGAGGGGGATCTGAGGTGCTTGCGGTGTCTCAAGAATCAGACGTTTCACTCCTCAGAGGTGAGGGGTAACCCGAGGAACATTGATGTGGAATTTGACTTTGAGCAGATGAAATTTGGCTCTTCGTGCTGCACCGCACCCATGATAAACGTGCCGCTCAGCACCAGAGATGTGAGCACTTGTACTTTCACCGAGATGAAACAGATGTACACCTCTTGTCCAAAGTGTAAGCTGCCTATTTTTTCCGAAGTATTAGTGGACATAGAAACCCTCTGCTTACACTGCGTAACCTGTACATCCCAAGGCCTCTGACACCAACGTGCGCGGCTCAAGAGTGTTATGGCCGAAAGCCTTTGCCAAGAAAACGCTGAGCTACTCAGAGCCGTACACACTATACCTTTTGCCGAACTCAAAGATATCATCTGCACACACTACGGCGCAAGACGTTTCAACGCTGAGTTGCGTGGACTACAATGGGCACGGCGAGTCTCGGCCAGTGGAAACAATAACCTCTACCTGTACTTAAGCATTACGAACAGGATGGGTAGAAAACACGGTGCAGTGAGAGAGATTTTGAAAGTGTACAAAGGTGTCCCAGAACCAGACTATCCAAGCGAATGTAAACTCGATACATCAATCTCGCAGAGAACACAACCTCGCCTAGAGCTGAGGTATTCATCCAAGCAAGACTGCACGGGGTTGGCGGACGCGGACACCGTGATGCACTTCGGCCGTGCTGACAACATGAGCGAGTATCTGGAAGCTTTAAAATGCAATACCACTCGCAGCTGCTGCCTTGATATTGGGGGCATCGAGAGCGTCGATTACGAATGCGACGACGGCGACTGGTGCTCGGACGATGAGGACCGGCGCTCCCCGTCAAGTGATGCGATACAAGAGAACGAGAGCCCCGCACCAGTCCGAGTCGAAACAGCGCAAGGAGACCGATGCCCAGCTGAGGTTCGAGACGAAGCGGCGCGCAGAGAAGAAGCCGTCGAAAGTAGTTGTCAAAGTATATTGGAAGATGATCCTGTCGAAACACCTACGGTTGTCATCGATGATGATTAAACTCTGTACTTGTTATACTATAGACTGACTTGTGTGTTGTGTATGCTTACAAATAAAACAAACTGTTTTCTCTGAACAAACTTTTGTCTCCTCTTTTAGACTTTTGTCCTACTCTTTTACCGACCTAAGCACTGAGTGGCTGATCATGGAACCTGATCAGCGAGGTGATTGGAGCTCCACGTGGCACATAATCGTCAAGTTGGACGAGCCAAACGCTGTAAGTCGCATAGAGTACACGTGGGTGCAAATATTTGATGTAGAAAAGCGTATACCGAGGCCAGTAACACTCACGGAGCCCGGGCTCGACAGCATATTTCGGATACCCTTTGAACCAGCTGCGATATCGAATGCTCGGTGTATCGTTCTCCGAGTCATTCAAGCGCACGGAGGAGATGATTACGGTCTTATTACAGCCAAGCATTTTTCTAGCGCGTATGCTGACAAGCATGGCAAGGGCCACGCGGTGAAACGGGTCAGCGTTCTAGCCAGAGCCCCGTTAGCTTGGGTTGAAATAAACACTCCTCCCAATAGGGCAGTGGAACGACGTGCTTTCACAGGGGATGCGATCTGCGGGTACCAACCCGAAATGGTTGTCTCGAAGATACACGCGACTTTGAGTCGTCACGTTCGTAACGCATTGCCGCATCACACCCTGGACTCTGCAGAAAGTGACAGACTTGTCGTGGACGTGACAAGCGATACGCTAGCCAAACTCGGAGCTCCGCTTGCGTTCAAGGCCTTACATGAGCAGAGCAGGCTAACACTTGAACGATTGCGGTGTCACAACGAGCGGGAAATCGCAGCGATTCCAGATCCGCGACATGCTGTGTGGGGCACGTGCGTATCGTGGCAGCTCGAGTCAGACCTACTGACGCGCACAACTCTTAACCAGAACACAGACCTGTCACCAAGTCCACGTACGGATCGGTGGATCCGCGTGAGGCTCACGCTTACGGGTTTAGAGGTGACCAGGTGCTTTGGGGAAACCTTTACTGAAGATGTGGTACAGGCTCCCTACTGGTCCGTAATACTTGCGGCTCTGTGTTGCGGTGCATCAGAGCGCTGGTCACGCGAGCTAGATGACCTCTCGTCATCTCTGAGGGTCGACGGCCATCTGCTTTCGAGCGAACGCGAGAAGAACGAGTTGTGTCAACGCTGCGGGTACGCCTACCGCGCATCCCCCGTGTCGTGCGAACCTGAGCCCAAGAGGGTTTTAGCCGTGTTGCAGATAGATAGGTTGCTTCTGGGTGGAATTTGCACGACTCTATGTTCCACGGTTTCCCAGCGTGCGGACAATGACGACACTGCGGTTTCGGGAAAAGACTGCGAAGAGCACGGTCTCCGATATTGCCTTAATCACCGTAGGGGGTACAGGGCAAGCTTTGAAGAAAAATGGGAACGCGAGACGGGCCAGGGATGGCAGGGTCCAAGAAACGGAGACAGCGAAGAGCCCTGTCAAAGAGAGAGAGAAGAGTCAAGCTTCGGTCCGGGATTCCTTTCCACACGCAAACGACCCACGAGAACCAACCCCATTGCCTCATGCTGGGAAGGTGGGTCCAAGTGCTACTGGGGACAGGGACGACAAGCTAATGATGACGACGATGAAGAAGGAGAAGAGAAAGAAGATGAAGAACAAGAGAAGGAACGAGAAAGGTCAGACGTCAGACAAGGATGCAAATGGACGCAAAGTCGCGCGAGGTGCGAAGGACGCGATGATCGGCGATTGCGTTTGGGAAAGAAGCGGACAGACGGATGGACAGAAGAAGACCCCGACCCCGGCTGGTGGTTATGGCAAAAAGACTGTCGACAGAGACTCGGGCGCACCACGAGCGGACCGAGTGTCCGTAAGCCCAGGTTCTGGGAATGCTACCTCTCGGCATTTCAACACAGGGGAGACGAACCCGGTCGCTCTTCCACTTCGGTCGGATATTGGAAGCGACATTCGTGCCACGTTCTTGGATATCATATCAAAACTCTTCCCTTTGGGCATCGATGCGGATTCCTCAGCATATAGCGCGGGTGACAGTTGCACGGGTTCATCTCTCGCACCCGACTCCATGGACGACATCTTCGTAGCGCTCGATGCGTCTGCGAACAATTTCAAAGACTTAGCCGAGTGGTTCGAGTTCTTTGAGACGACGAAAGCTTGTGCGGTTATAGGATTCGATCTGGCCATGGAATTGTGCGGCTGTTACGATCTCGTCATCCGTAGAGTGCGCTATCGCCTAAGGGAGACGTTCGGAAAATGTAGTTTTATACAAAGCTTGCAACAGGTCAAATGCGCGGACCGGGTGCTGAAGTACCTGGGAAATATTGTTCTAAGTGACTGCAGCCAAAGACTCAACGGTCTCCTGGAAAATCTGTCGCGTCTGTTTGAGGACACGCACGAGTCTGCGTCGGACGACTTACGAAACGCAGTTCGGAATGTCCCACCCAAAACGGCGACCTTGTCGCTGGGTCACATCGAGGAGTCTATCAAGGCACAGTGGGACGTGATAATCATGACAGTACAGACTCTCTCTCCTTTGATTCAGAACCACCGCGACCAGGTTCTCATTGCAAAAGGGGAATACGTCCAGCACCAAGAAGCGTTGATGAACGCCAGGGAGGAAATTGAGAGATTGCGATTTGAGCGCGACAACGCCAAAGACAAGGTGAAGGAGCTGGTGGACAAGGTGTCATTTCTCGACCACCGAATGCCGGCTCAATCGGAAATGTACAGCAAAGAGATCGACAATAACTCTCTCAATGCCGACAACCGGATCAGTCGATTGCGAGAGTCGTATGACAGTGTGCGACTCGCGTTCGACGAATCGAAAGATGAGATGCAAAAGATAGTATTGAACCACAATAAAGAAAGGCTCGAGTGGGCCGCGGTCCGTGGCAAATTGCTTCGCGAGCTAGATGGGAAACGTGCCACAATCGATAGAATGCGGGAGGAACACGCGAAGGCTCAGCATAAACTCGAACAGCAGGTCGAGGCCCTTAGGGCTCACCAGGACAACTTGACGAGCGACGCGTCGAAGCTAAAGGGTGATACGCGAGAGGAGAATAGCAGGCTACGCCGAGAGGTCGATAACGCTCAAGCTGAAATACGTGCTGTGAGTGACACTCTGTCTATGCAGCGAAAGCGTAACGGCGAGCTCGTGCGGGCAATGGTTATGTGTAACAAAAGGGAGAAGGAGCTCCGCGAGACAGCGGATGCGCTCAAGGAGGAAATTGAGACTCTGAATACTACGAACATTCAACTGTCCCAGTCTAAGAGCAAACTGTGTTCTTTACTACAGCAGTTCTTAGGTTTTGACGTGCGGTGTTCCGATCTTACGGATGCGTCTGCTACAATCAACCACCACAGAGAGTCCTCAATTGAAAGGATCAAACAAGTGCTTAGGCAAACGTGCATCCGGACATTCGACAACGACAGCGGGGAACCCGGAGAGCAACACGCTATGGATACTATAGAGATGGGTCAGCTGTTCAGGGACTACGAGAGTGAGATCTGTAACGCCATACAAACCCTGAGATTGGAACAGATGCCGATGGAGCTGGGCGATTGTGCGAGACAGCGAAAACGGGTCACAAAAAGAAAGATGTACTTCAAAGAGGGCCCTGTGCTTAAGAAACAAGAATGTAACGTGAAATCAAATGTCGAATCAGAACATTCAGCAGTGGCACCATGTCATAATTCCGTTGCCAATTTAAAACTCGAGAAAAACGAGGACTGTAAAGTGACACCCGACTATTGGATCACATCTGTGGAGAAACGCGGCGGTCACAGTGAGGTTCACGCATTCAACATTGAACTTCGGAATAAAGACGGCGAACCTGTCAAGACCCCCATCCCCGAGTACATAGCCGCAGATTTGATTAAATGTAAAAAGAATGTGAAGATTTTAAACCTAGGTTACCAAAGTCCCGTACGCATTTTACTGGGCGTGCTACAAGCCCACGAGTGCGAATTTAACGCCTGTGGTGAAATTACACAAAACTCGTGTCATTGCATGCAACTGAAACGGCTGTCTGCACGACTAAAATGTACCTTTTTCGTAGCTTGGACACCAGGCGGTGGCCACGAGTTATACGGCAACGAGCACAAGAGCGAATGCTTGTACACCATTGTAGTTTACAAGCACGACAATGTTCGATCCTACTACATGTTATCTGTCGAAGACGAGGGAGCGTACGTGTTCAATCTCTCTCAACTATCCTTTGCAGCGCAGTTTCGGCCACCACAACACAGCTTTGTGCACAAGTCAGATGGTACATGCCAAGGTCCGCATGATTTGTCTAATCCCACACATGAAGTAGAGACCATTCAAACAAATGACATTGTGTTGAAAGACGTTTATTGAATTGACAGTATTATGCTTCAGTGTTGTGTGTACAATAAATGCAATAAATAGAAAACAGTTTTGTGTCATTTTTATTCTCACAAAAAAAATCCCAACGAAAATAAATACCCATTGCAACACTCATTGCATCATGTCTCACTCTACGTATACACTCGTTTTAGGGTAACAATGGCCCTATCACATGCAGGGCATCTTGTGTTGTAACAAATACATGTAACGTGTCCACAGTTGGTGATCCACTGCTTTTGTTCGCCACATGCGTGGCATCTTAAATCAAAGTCCTTGTCTATTTCAATGGACATGTGACCTTTTACTTGCTGTCTGCACATGCAACACCTCATGCTGTTCAGACGTCTCATATCGCTTAAGCATTTTGAGCAACACAAGTGTCCACAGTCGAGGTATGTGTTTGCAATATTGTAGCAGCATAAGCAGGAATAGGGTTTGATGGACTCCTCAGCGGAACCCCTGTCCTCCGCGGTTTTTGGACCTACAAGACAAGACAATGACAATGAACATTAGTTGCCGGCTAACAACAATTACACAAACAGTATAACATAATATCACTTGCCAACAATAACCAGGTCGGTCCTTTCTTCCACTTGTGCTACGGGTTCAGCCCCAAGGCCCGAATCAGGATCGAGAGACGCGTCGCAATCCACAGATTCTGAATCCACACATTGGAAACAGTCAACAAATCGACCATCGGCCTTGACAACATCAGACAGTTTGGTCTCGTCATCCTCATAGTACAGAGCAACCGGTATGCGGTCGAGCTCGGCCTGTATGCTGATGTCTAGGTCCAACTCGGTGTACAACGCCCTCGGTTGCATAGTCACAGAGGGGCGCTGAGGTACGGCATAGGGTTTGTCTCTCAACACGTTACGTTTGGTCTGCATTTGGATACATTTCATGTTGTGATAGAAACTGGGAATCTCTGATCTCTGACTGAATCTGTCACCATGCAGGATGGTATTCACATTGACCAGCGTCATATTGTGCTTGCATAGTGCCATGCAAGGAGCTCTCGTAGATAGAGCAATTTTGGAATCCCATACCATGGAGCATGTCAGTTCGTACTTTTTTAGCAGGTCGTAGATTCTCTGAGGTTCATTGCATTGCACTGTTAGCATCTTGGGGTTATTGCCGTACACCACCACTGTCACACTGTGAGGTGTCTGTAGAAAAAAAAAGAAACATGGAAAACATGTGTTGCAATCATGCAGAAAGACAAGTCACATATATAATAATATAATAATAATAAGAAAACGTACATGTTCGCAGTACAGCTTAAACAGTGTATTTTCATCCGCCATAGTTGCTTTGTAGTTCATGGTCCACTCAAACGTCTTCAGTAACAGCACCATCTCACTCAGATGGTCATAAAAACTCGATCCTGGTCTAGACTTTGTGAGGGTGACACTGTATTTGTTGGTGGCTCTAAGGTTTTTCTGTGTGCGTTTGTTTTCCAACAGCTCATCGAAGGGCCCCAGGATCATCGAGTTTGAGTTTGGTTCTAACCACAGACATTTTATTACAGTTAGTTTGCGCCTGATGCATGCTTCTATGTCTTTTGATGCAGTTTTAATGCAGATCATTGTCAAGTGTTGAACACTGCGACCTATGGCGTGTGTCCACCTGGTCATGCACCACTCTAGGTTTTTGTCTTCTCCAGTCATCACACTCATTTGCCGTTTCGGTGCACAGCACCATCTCACAATCATTGTCATGTACTGCATTATTCTGGATGTCTGCAAAGACGACAAGACGTGTAGTGTAATGTAGTGCAGTCAAGTCAAGTGCACAGTGCAGTAGTGAAACGTCCACTCAACTGGTGTTATATCTTAGGGGCGGTCCTTCGACAAATCCTACGACCCATGTCATTCTATGGCCGTGTCTTCAACAAATCCCCCTCCCCAACGAACTTTGTTCCGTGGCTGCGTTTTCAACAAATCCTCTGACCCATGTTGTTTTAATAGTTGAGCTAAATCTTTCGAACTATGTTCTCCTTTTTCATGTTTGTCATTGTCTTTCCCTCGCTCCTGGCTCCTTCAAAAAAAACCCCTCCAAGCTATCTCGTTCCGTGGGGGTGGCTTCAGCAAATCCTCCCACTCATAAACTTTGAACCATTGTCAGGGTTGTGTACATATATGGCTTCGGTGTGGAGGATTTACAGCATTTACATTCACGTACTACTACCGGGATGGAGAAACTGTTTCGTTACGGGTTTGTCACTAGGAACTACAGCAGTCAATGCGAGAAACGTATACGGAAATACCTGACAAACGGCACGTTTAAGTTTGCTGTAGTTGTTAAAACCAAAGATGAACTTGTGGGATTTGTTCGCAGTAAGATCCAAAGAGGCGTATCTACCATTGAAAAGCACATAGGTAAAGGATCTAAAATTGAGGCCGTGCACAGAAATATGTCGGACGTAGACCTCGACCGTCAATATCGAGCCATGGAGACCCAAGAGGGTCACCTACTACTACTCCGCTTTGGGCATCCAACTGTGCGACTGCGGGATTTCAGATCACGTGGGCATTGTAAAGTCGCGAGACTCGCCATGAATTCTTCCAGTGCCCCGGAGGGTGTACCATCTAACGCTGAGAAGAGCGCCTCAGTCGCTGAGTTCAAGCACGTCGCTCTTCCCGTGGCAGCTGTAGACGAAGGGGCAACGGGTCCGATGACCACGTGCTCGTCTCCAATTGTCAAGGACATTTCTACCCGAGGCAGAAAAGGTGCCGTGAAAAAGATGCTCATGTGGCGTTGGCGTACTCAACAGCAGAACCTTGATCGTAGAACAATCTCGGATGAAATCAAGGCACGCAGCAAAACTGATTTTGCTCGAGGGCCAAATGTTGAAAGCAGATACGAAGACGTGTCCAAAGATGAGCTTCGGCGGACCATGGACGCGGCCGATGGATTGAAATCTCGCATTGAAAGAGCGGCAGTTCACAAACCCCTGGACAACACAGTGCATCAAGATGTGTCCACGTGGATAGACGAACTAATTGCTGAGGAGAGGTTATGTTTGCTGAAGCACAAACTTTGGGTAGTGACCGCGCTAACCGCCAGTGCCGATCCTGCCATGATGAAAGAACTCTTGAGCTTAAAGCAATGCGAGATCCTGCTCAGGGATTACTGTCGTGCTCGTGGAATGTTACGACACCGCAACTCGCATGGGATCAAACAGTCCAAGGCACTGCGGAATCGAGCAGATGGGGTGACAGTGACCACAAAAAGAAAATCGCCGTATGACACAGCATTACCCCTTTAATTGAACAAGTGGCTGGGATCAGGCAAGGCCATTGATTTTCTGCCCAATGAGTGATGCGTCTTTTCTTATACACACTACTGTCTTGTTATAATATCTTTATGTATTCGATTCATACAAGTGATTAAAAGTGTCTCCAGCATTACTTTTTGCACACTTGTTTTTCCTTTGGAATTAAATGATATGAAATGACTCACAAAATAAAAACAACCCATGTGTTTGGACCTTTGGGAGTATTTAAATCCTTAACACCACACAGCACGTGCACAACAAAATCTGAAATGTACGGTTACACAAAACAGGCTGCTATTGGCAAGGGCGCCTACGGAACTGTGTACAAGGTAAAGTGTCAGAAGACGGGTGAAGTCTTTGCCATGAAGTGCCACGACAATGGCGTAGCAGACGCGACAGTGAGAGAACTTTCATGTCTCACTGCGCTAAGGGGACATCGACATGTGATCGAACTGTACGATTGCATCATGTACAAGGGGATGATAGCTACGCTCATGCCCTACCTACCTTTCACACTGAGCACAGTGATTCACAACGGACACGGCTTACGCATGTACTGCGGTCAAGGCTGGGAACAGTTGATCCCATTGAGTTTCGTGGTTCGTTTTTCAGTCCAGGTGGCGGACGCCCTGTCCTACATGCACAGACTAAATATGGTACACAGGGACTTGACACCTAGCAATGTGTTGCTGAAAATCTCACCGTCAAGGTGGCCGACATGGGTCTTTCGAGACAGTCCTCGAAATGGATGAGCCCAAATGTGGTCACCGAGGCGTACAGAGCCCCCGAATTGTTCGTCGAAGGTCGCGAGCGTTTAGAGTACACTTGCGCTGTGGACATGTGGAGCCTGGGGGTGATGATCGCAGAGGCGATGGAAGGAAAGATGGTGTTTTGCAAGCGTGAAATTCACAACGAAAAGGTTTCAACGTACCAGATTATCGTAAGGACTCTGTGTTCCGAAGGCCAATCCTGTGCATCATCGACACCGTGGCACCCTGACATCGTAATGCCCAACGTGATGGAGTGTGGACTGGTGAAAAGAATCGTGTTCAAACTGCTGGCTTTTCGTGAACATGAGAGACTTTTGGCTCACGAGCTGCTGCACGACAAAGAATGGATGCAGGCTGCCCATATGACCGCGGAAGACGAACGCGTAGTTAGGGAACACATTGATCAAAGGTTAAAGTGTGACGAGGAGTTGTTCTAAGGAAAGAAGGTTCAAAGTATAAAAGTGTGTTCTCGTGAAAAAGAAAGCAGGACTGGCACTACGTCGACACAGTTATATGTACGTACATTTATTGAAATAATTCATGCTGTATATGTGCTCATGGCATTTTAATCATTGTATACAATAATAGCTGTATTGATGCTTGTTGTACTTTTCAATAAAAATGTTGATAACATCTGCGTACACGACTAGTGTTTTTGTAACTTGTGTGCCACAAAGTATACACTCGGTTCGTCAAGCAAGTAACAGCATTGCCGTTGCGATGAATACGGGGCTCGGGATGCGTATTGTGACAATAGAGCTCGCAGAGTTCCTCGATCTTTCAAACTCCTCTATCATTCTCTTCAAGTCCTGTATACCTGGTGGCAAAAGAGACAGACAGATAAAGGTCAGACACTGCCAATTTTAAATCGACAAAGAAGTGAGCGCAAACTCACTCTCGTTGACGTTGCGCAGTTGCACGGATATCATGTTGTCTAACATGAATGAAAAATAAAGTTGGTGTCAAACAATGTGTGTATTGTTGTTCTCAGTTGAATCAGGATGAATTGTCAACTCTCAAGGTTCGCAAAAGATCTTTATTATACAAAAAGTTTCAGGCAAGGCTAAGCATCAGAGGAACAACAGATTCTGTATAAAGTGCGCCTTTTACAACACATAGGAAATCCGTTTATGTAACACAATGTCATCATCCTCTCCTTCATAGTAGTAGTCACGTTCGTGGTCCACCTCGCTGTAGCCGGGTTCGTGGTCCACCTCGTCGTAGCCGGGTTCGTGGTCCACCTTGTCGTAGCCGGGTTTGTCGTCGACCTCGTTGTAGTCGGGCTCGTCGTCCACCTCCTCGTCCACCTCCTCGTCCACCTCCTCGTAGTAGGGTTCACCGTCCACCTCCTCATAGTAGGTGTCGCCATCCACCTCCTCGTAGTAGGGTTTGCCGTCCACCTCCTCGTAGTCAGGTTCGTCGACCACCTCCTCGTACTCGGGTTCCTCGACCACCTCCTCGTACACATGTTCGCCAAGCATCTCCTCATACTCGGGTTCTCCGTGCATCTCCACGTACACGGGTTTGTCGTCCACCTCCTCGTAGTAGGGTTCGCCGTCCACCTCCTCGTAGTAGGGTTCGCCGTCCACCTCCTCGTAGTCAGGTTCGTCGACCACCTCCTCGTACACATGTTCGCCAAGCATCTCCTCGTACTCGGGTTCTCCGTGCATCTCCACGTACACGGGTTCGTCATCCACCTTTCGACAGTCTGCCCCCGCGTTGTAGCACGTACTCATTTTCCGAATTGTGCGACGGACAGCGTTGCAGGGAGCGCACTCTTCTAGTTTCATGCGACGTAGGAGACTGCGCACGTTTAGTCTCTCGCGTCCCTGTGCACTTGCGGACGTGTCGCGCATCTCCACTTTTCGAATCATCTCGTAATCGTTGTACTCATCGTCCGAGGAGTCGCTGGCCTCGATCCTACAGTGCTTAATCACGTCGCTCACGTTGCTGTAACATCTCTGTCGCCCCTGTGTTGTGGAGACGATGTAAGCACCGTAGTTTGCGTCCGGGCTGATGTCGTAATGCTTCGTAATGTTGCGGTGTCTAAAAAGTAGCACAAACTTACAATTTTCCTTATTGGGTTTTAAGAAAACGTAATGACCGTCAGGTTTGCCACGCATATAGCACCGAGCATCGTCTAGGCTTTGTGCGCCGATAAAATTCCGTGAAAACATTTGCGAGGCCCAAACCTTTGTGATGTCCCATTTTTCACTGTTATCGGTGTACTGTATCCTTCTCCCTATGTGTGTCTGTTGCATTGTAATTATGCTGTACCACAAGCGAAAGAGAAACGGTTTACCTGCGCGTGTGTCAAACGTCTGTACGCCAGTTAGTACTAGGAGGGAGCTCTGAGACTGACTGACTGGCTCACTCACTCACTCACTCACTCACTCACTCACTCACTCACTCACTCACTCACTCACTCAAGGGCATTTC
>JAUZSZ010060921.1:0-12526 GCA_034780575.1 Labeobarbus marequensis
CTCTTAGTTTCACACATTTTGTGCAGACACTTACGCAACACCGCAATGAGGCTCTGATTGTCTAGGAGGATCCACAGTCCAAATCCCATAATCGTAGCTCCGAAGATCTGTAGAGAGACAAAAAGGAATAGACAGGGGGCAGAGGAAGAGAGAGGAGAGAAAAAAAGAAGGAGAGAATCAATCATGTGCTGCAGGACAGGAGGGGAACGAGGGGCCCCACATTTCAGTTTACAAGCTGCAACTTGTTCACTCCAAATCTCTTGGACAGAGCTAAAGATGGAAAGTCTAGTATTAATGTGTTCCCTGAAAGACAGGAAGGTGGTGTGCTTGTGTGTGTGTGCGCGAGTATATAACAAACACACTAATCCTGGCCCGTAGGAAGCTATGAACTGTTCCCTGAGCTCTAACTGCGGGGTTCCAGTTCTGCTTTACTCTCAGCTCACATCTGGGACTGATTGGGCTGCGCTTCTGCGTGGCAGTGGCAGGAGGGGAACTCAGCGGATGTTCCATGAGTTCAAGGACACCACAGCCTTCCCTAAACCCACTCGGACAAGCGATCCATCTCCTCTCCTTATGTCTAACACAGGGCACATGCTGGGGTGCGTGGTTTAGGAGTGCATACTGGAGCACTGAAGCTACCGATATGCTCACAGTGAAGTTCTTTTTTGCGTTCTTAGATTAGGGGTCAAGTTTTTCCAGAAAGTTCAGTTTGGCAGTTTGAACTTCATTTTGGCCTGATTTTGTCTCAAATGATGTCACACCAGTATACTGGGGCCTTAATTTGTCAAATTGCTGTTTAAGCCTATTTTGACTGAAGTTTATGATTCTGAATCCTTTAGTTATTCTGGTGCAACTTCACAAATAATGTGCATGGAAATGCGGAAAAAAACAGTGAAGTTAAACCCAGCAACACTTCTTGATGGATCCTTTTATTTAAATCAAACCAATGTATTTCAGCACACAACTCTTTGTTAGGGCAAATCCTACAAAATGAACAGACAAAAATATTAAAATGCTAAATAATACTATAAATAATAGAATGATATTTTAAATATTAAATATTTTTTAAATTCATATTCACATAAAAAATTATTTTACTAAATGTATTTATTTTATTGAAATATTTGTATTGTTCTCTTTCTCTTCTGTGTTTCATTTCTGTGTACTAATCCAATGTGAACTTTGTGTACTGCAAATAGTGTGGGCTCTTATAACAAATTGTTATAATCATTCCTTGTTTGCAAATCGCTTTAGATAAAAGCATCTTCTAAATAACAAAAAATGCTATTGCAATGAATAATTGAATAAATGTAAATGCAAAGACAAGAAAATGTCAACTGCCCATCAGAACACACATATAAGACCTAATTATCTTGTTATATATTTGACATCCTTAAACATTTTCCTGGGCTCATTTAAACATGTATTTAAGTGTACTGGTCAAGTTACAAATGGCTGGAATTAATCATTTAGCTTTTCCTGTGCTCTTTGAGCCTGAGCACCCAGGCCTGCGAAGAATAAACTTGGATCGGAGATTTCATTTTTTTTCCTACGTGGAACAAGCCCAAGAATGACAAGGGAGAGTAGGCGGTTTCTCTCTGAGATGGAGAAGAGCAAACTGTCTGGGTAACAAATGGCAAACACTTCATGTGGATGATAACTAGAGTGCATTCTTGTGACAGAGAGATGCAAGACTGCTATGGCGCACTTACAACTAATAAATGTGTTGTTGATGTTTTTCATCAACTGGTAAACAGCATTGTCTTATTTATATGAATGTGAGCCCTGGTTCACTGGGACATCAGCTATGAGTGAGATAAAAAGCATTTATAAATTTATAAAAAGAAATAGGCTTGGGAAAAGGTTTGGTAGAATGTTTCAAATGCCTTCCAAGAACAGTTTACCCAAACTTAATGCAGTAACACTTTTTAATAAGGTTCAATTTATGTTTGTTATTTTCTGTAATGTTAGTTTTTACATATGAACAATAGAATATTTAAACATTACAATTAACCTATATTAACAAATGCTGTAAAAACTATTATTATTAGTTCATGATACTTAGTGCATTAAATAATGTTAAAAAATTGAACCTCATTTTAAAAGTGTGACTAATGCTAAGATTCTGTTGTTGAGGTTTATTAGTCCTAATCAAGGAACAATAACAAAGCACAAAGTCAAAGCAGGTCAAAAGACTGAAATAACTGAACTTGTTATTTAAAAATTAAAAAGTGAAACTTACAAAGAAGATTAAGTTGAAGAGAAACAGGAAGTACTTGGTGGCAGCGATGCATCCTTTCCCCATTTTGTTGACCTGCAAAAACCAAAACAGAGAAACAGCAGTAAATTAAGGATCAGTGTATATGATACATGACAAATATTAAGAGAAATGGCAAATGGACAGCATAACAATGTTTAATTCAGTTAAATGCACAGACGGCTGTAAAGGATTACAATAACTCTTTTTTTGTAGGATTAGTGATGAGAGCTAAATAGAATAGCATCTGTAAACTAAGATACACAGTTTTCATCATGCACACAGACTATTACCATATATGTTTGCGACAGTTTAAATATTCAATACCGCTTCCCCTTGCTTTCAGACAGAGCATGCTGTCATCATCAGATAAATCTATGGAGTACACAGATCTAAATTCCACAGGATCTATCAATACTCTCCTCTGGACTGCATGATGGCTGTTGCCACAGTTTTTTGACGATGACCCACATTCCTGCTATCATTAATAGGTTAGTATTATACAGGCTTCTCGTGCTATTTGTGGGCCTGTTGGTGTGCTGCATGGCACACTTTGGCACATCAATGACCTCAGATAGGGCAGATAAGCAGATATAGAGTAACAACACAAAGCGGATCAGGCAACAGATGGAGAAAACATTATTGCAGTAGCCATTTATGGACAAACAGGATCTCATTCAAAGATGAATGGATGGACGTTCATCCCCCCTCTCAGAGATACTATACGAGAGATACTACATCTGAAGAACCTCTTCAACCCTTGCTAAATGTTTTACAGTGAAATTAAATCAGTGAACATCACCTTTGACTGAGAGTATCAGTATTTAAGCAGAAGAGCAGCAGAGCATTTTATGTGTACATATACTGTTCAAAAACTGATTGTATCTTTATGACGATGCACATTTTTTGTTAATGAAATCCAAAAACTTATTTTTACTGGCCACTTCTGTCAATAATTTTGTTGAGACTGGCTTTGAGAAAGCAAATCAAAAGTTTAGGGTTAGTAAGTGTCTGATTTTTTTTCTTCTTTTTGGAAGAAATCGATACTTTTATTCAGCAAGGATCCATTAAATTGATCAAAAGGGAAAGAAAAAAGACTTTTATAACATTACAAAAGATTTCTATTTTAAGTAAATGCTATTCTTTGAACTTTCTATTCATCAAAGAATCCTAAAAAGCAGCACATTATAATAATGTTTTCTATTAGATTGCTTTCTGAAGCATCATGTGACACTGAAGACTGAAATAATGGCTGCTAACATCACAGGAATAAATCACATTTCAGAATATATTAACAAAAAAAAACTGTTATTCTTAGTTGTAATAATATTTCACAATTTTATCATTTTTACTGTATTTTATTCAAATAAATGCAACCTAAAAAAAACTAACCCCAAAGTGTGTGTATATACATAAACAGACTTAAACAAATGTTGCTTTGGATAAATGTGTCTAAAAGAGGACAAAAGTGGATAAAGGAACCAAAATATCCCATAAGCCAATATCTGTCCACAGATTTTCTTAGTCTTTTTTTCCTTCAAGTTATGCAACAGAAAAGAGAAGAATTTATTCAAACTTCACAAGCAAACTTACATGAACTACTAGTTTTTTAGGTTCATGAAGAACTAATCTTCGGATACAATAAAAACACGATTAACTTGCTTGTTTCATTTCAGTTTTGAAGACAAAAATTGCAGTGCCAACCAGCTCAATTAAAAATCTCTCATATTTTTCTACCATGGGAGAGACTGTAATGTTTTTTTCAGATGCTGATATGTCCCGTGCAACAGAAGTCTGTGGACTCAAATTACTTACACTTCCTCCTCATTCTGCAGAGTGAAACAAGGCCTTATTTTTATTTTAAGTGAATTTCCTAATGTCTGTACCACATCTTACATGATACATAAAAAAACGGGGTTGTAAACAAATTCAACCTTGATAAAAGCCCTGTTGTGATTTAGATCAAGGTCAGCACTGAGCTGATGTACCACATATGAAGGTCACAGCTATTATGTCTACACACATGTAACTTATCCAACCTCAGTCAGACGGATAAATAGCGTTTCACAATGCACTAAAATTTTAAATCAGGCCAGCACACCACCACAGGGAGAGACATGGCAATATATATTAACAGGACCTGTTTATCAGTAGTAGTTTATCTTATCTCTTCACTGCTGAAATTGCTTCAGCAGCAAAATAATCTTAAATCGCCTGAAAAGCAAAGCAAATCTTGCAAAATGAGTATGGTCAATTTGAGAGTATCTATTAAGCAATTACAGTTATCCTTTGAGGACAGCCAGGCTCAGCCCTCATTCTGAAGTTCATCAGCATTCAGCTCATCTACCCAATGTACACTGGGGCTCTATAGTTCACACCCTGCTCTCCAACCACCCTCCCCCACACTCAGAGATAGAACCAGCTTTGATTTCCCACCACGACAATGGCAGCTTTCAGCCACGCTTTTCAAATCGAACAAAAGGAGAACCTCCACACACTCGGGAGCCCAGTGTAGCCTTAAAGTTACCACCAAACCGATGACATCCCTAGAGGGGTGGCAACTTTAACATCCAAAGTGAAAATACAAGTGCACAAGTGTTATGGAATCTATTACTAAAAGCACAAACACCTTTGCTGATTGAGCATGCATGCTTTATTTAATGCGACTGAGCTTCCTTGCAATCGTTTAAGCTATAAAATAAAGTCTAAAGCTGATGATTCAAGGCCTTCTAGACTTTGTCACTTCTACAACAACTTCATTTGAACTTGCGCGCGCCAAACAGTTTGCTATGGTAACCATCAAGCAGACTAACATGAAGGGGTGCAGAGTGCACCCTCTTGAGAGACTAAACAGTCTCACACTCCTCACAGCATGCTGAAAAAAGAAAAGTGAAACCCCAAATAAGGGGAAGCCCACTGGGGCCAATGGCCTTGTCTATCCACAGTTACTTCAGGCAGAAACAAGGCTTACATTCATTAGGACAGTTAATCTCTCCACCTGAACACAAAGACCGACTTGATGGCACCAGTCATGTTAAAGTGGGCTGCGCAAGTAGCTACTAAAATGGCCCAGAGAGGTTATTAAAGTTGACTAGTTTTATGAATAACATTTTAACAACAGGGAGGAACCAATGTTTCTGTCTGAAACATCACCTATTAATGGAATGCAGGCAAACTGGAACTGTGCATTCGAAAGAAAGTGTTATTGTTTAGAAGTTGTTATAGCGAAACTCAGATTTATGTCTTATCATGTCAACTTTATCTCAGATTTGTATTCTAAAATTCCTGGTGAACTCAAAGGAAACACAGATGAGATGATAGCACTGACCAGATCATTTGTTTTTAGAAAGAAAAAAAAAAAACTGGCCATATTTTAATATCCTGGTGTCTATTTGTCTCCATTTATTCTAACTGCTTTCTAGAATATACACCTGAGGCAGTGAAGATCTCAGATTTTTCTTTCCTAATGTTTGCCTCTGCTAATTTAAAAATAAATTTAAAAAATAAATAAATAATGGATGTAATGGATGAACGCACTTTGGTTGTACACACAAATTTGACTGTAAATCGCACTTGCGCTACTGTATTAATTAATCAGTAAAGTATTAAAAGTATAATGTATTACTGTTATTAGGCTACTAACGCATTATTTTTGTAACTTTGGTTACTGATTTTTAGTTCAACTTAAGGGATAGTTCACCCAAAAAGGAAAGTTCTTTCATTATTTACTCACCCTCAAGTTGTTCCAAACCTTTATGAATTTGTTTCCTCTGCTGAATCAAGATTTTTATTTAAGAATATTGGTAAGGTAACAGTTTCTGGTCACTACTACTGACTTCCACTGTATATTTTTTCCATACTATGGATGACAATGGGGACCAGCAACTGTTTGGTTACCCACGTTCTTTAAAATACCCTCTTTTATGTTCAACAGAAGAAAGAGGGATACAGGTTTGGAACAACTTGAGAGTGAGCGAATAATGACAGAATGTTTATTTTGGGTGAACTATCCCTTTAATCCAATCATCAAAATGATAGAACCTAATTTGTAGGCAAAGACAGACTCAAACTACAGTTATTGTGTCAATCAAATTCCTATTCGCCTCCAAAAAGAAAAAAAGTCTATTTCAATTCTCTTGCCAAATCACTTACAGTTGTAAACCAACCTGACCTACATTCGACAGATCTCATATTACAGTTCATAACCACTGAATTAAACCATTCTCACCAAGAGAGCTCCTAAAAAACTATTAAAGAGGAAAAATACAGACTTTGTGAAGACGAGGAAAACGGGCTTATTTTTCATAACCTTTAACAAGAAACAGACTAACAAGTAAACTATTTTGAGGACTATGAGCAATACATCGTAAACATTCCTTATCCTGACTGATAATAACAGCTCAAGGATCAATTTTTTATAAACTGAAAGCGAAATCATGACAGTGAGTGAGAGAATAAACAACCCTTGACATGTTTTCATAATGTTTTATAGAAAGAAACTATGAATAGGTAATTAATTCCAAACTAGAAAAGTGAAAGAGTAACAGGACAGTTGAAAAGACGACAATTGTAAACTCTGTTCACTACTACTGACAGAACATTTTATACACGACACACCAAAACATTAAAACTGCCTGTAATATTAAAAAAAATTGAAAAAGAAATGCAGAGACACGATCTAATTCAGCAATTCATGACTAGCTATTTCAACTTTTCATTTCATTCAGTTTCCCGTCTTCTGTTGTTTGAGATGTATGATAAGATATACAACATTCATTACATAAAAGGTTACGTTTTCAAAAAATACTCACGTATAGTGTCGGGATGGGAAAATGAGAAAAGCACAATAGATGTCAGCTGCGCGTCTCGTCCAGCGTTACTGGGTCTAGTGCGAGTGAGCAGACTGGAGTTGTAGGATAAAGGCGAGAAGTTGACCACTTGGGGGCCTCAGCGAACTGCCTAGACATCCACAAAATATCTTTACAATTCATCACCGTTATGTTAAACATGTTTAAGAAACAAAATCTTTTCTTATTCGCCCCCTGGAAATGTGTCAGGTGATCCATGCGAATATATTTTCAGAACCAATTTAAGATTTAAATAATTGCAGCAAAAGTGTCAAAGAAAAAATCTGTAGGCTAACAAAAGAACCAATAGCCTACCATTTGGTTTACTTTGTTTATTTAGCCTCCAACTAGACAAATGCTTATGAAGTGCCTTTTACAGAAAGTATTTTTCTTGCAGGAAGATAACTTCCTGAGCATCTTAACCAAAGGGGTAGAAAGAGCTGGTTTTAACTGGTTATTGTTCACACTTTAGTCTCACATGTCTCTTTTTCTAGACATCTTCTAGAATAGATAGCTCACAGCTGCAGACTGCATGGGTGCTGTATGTCTGTTGACTAAAGAATAAAATAATACAAAGACAAAAGCCGACTCAATAGCCTCAACCAAGAATTTTACCACAACACTACCTAATTAAGTGGCTTCACACTCAAAGTCATCTATAAGAAAGCTAACCATTCATTAAAGAATGCCATGTGCTGAAATGTGGATGCAAACATAGGAGCATAAATGACAGCTTGTGGGGCTAGAAAAGAAAAGAGAAAGCTTCAACAGAGGGGAAACCCAGTTACTTGAGATAGAAGCATGTAGGACATTTAGAACAGCTGAGCTGGACCAATAGCTAAACCTGCTCCCCACTCACAGCTGTCATTAACAATCAATATTGAAAGTGAAAGATGCATTTACTTTAGAAACACCATCTGTTCAAATGTGGATCTAAACTTTTTAGATACTATATAAATGTAAACAGCATGTAGAAAAAAACTGAAACCCCCGACACCCCCAGTTACTTGAGCCAGAAACAAGCATTACATTCAGGACAGTTAAGCTTCGTTATGCAAACATATGTACATTTAAGCTATTAAATTTCAATATTTGAAATGTGTCATCATATGAAGTAAAACATATATGAAACCTATTAGAAAATACAGAAAACATTCATATATTAACAAATCTATCTTATACAATTATGTATGCTTATGTACGTGTAATACATTTTTGGACATATATCATGTACATGTATATCCATCCTAAAACTCCTATATTAGCACGTATATTAAAAAAGAAACATAGCTACTAAACACAGATTTTTGTATAAATGTTGCTTTAATAAAGTTGCATATATAAAATATATATTGTTGACCCTGCAACATATAAAACCAATTTTTACATTATTAACTTGTACATATATTTTATTATTTGGATTGTATACATGTTATAAACTTATATTTTCATCTACCCAGAGGATGTACATACAGGTATGAGAAAACTATATTGCCTAATATATCATTTTGGCAATATGTTCATACGGCAATATAATGTAAGCCAATATATTTTACAATTCCGTATGAGCTGCACTAATTCTCTTTTTTGTCAATAAGAAAGTGCAAGCAGCATTCACTTTGAGAAACATCACCTCCTAAAATGCTATGGGTAAAAAATTGTTGCATGTAGACATAACAGCATGTGCATAAAACAAAAGTGCAGGTCCTAACAAGGGGAAGCCCACAGTTATTTGAGCCAAACGCAAGAAGTACATTCAGGACAGTTAAGCTGTACCTAACAAACCTGCACCTCACTCCAAGTCATCATAACATTGAATACTGAAAGAGAAAGCACCATTCACTTTGAGAGTTGATCGAGTTTTTTCAATAGAGTTATAAAAATCAGCAAGGACATATAATACCACACATTCTGTGATAGTTCAACGGCATCAGTTTACTTTAGGAGTAAGTTTGTGATAATACATATTAGACCTCACACAATTTTAAAACTTTCAAACTGCTTTTGGGCACAGCTCAACACCTTTAGCTACAGATCAGAATCAGTGCTCCTGTGGGTAGAAATCAGTCAATGATTCAAGAATACTTTTTCCATTTGAAAAACTGTATAGATTTATTAAGCACATTCACTGTTTCTCTACAAAAAGTAGATACATACCTGTCGTACATGAGTGTTTTTTTCTTCAAAACACATAAAAGAGCCAAAAATGTGAACAAACATTCTAAAAACTGACATTGCAATCATCTTTCTCAAAAACAAATACAAAAAAAGTTGCAAATTTACAAATGTTTAAGTGTTACATATTCCTGAATCATTCAAATATTTACAAAGCAAAAAGTGACCTAAAAAGATACTGAGTCTAGTGTACATAATCATAAACTGTGCTTTGACTCCACCATTAAATCATGGTCCATTGTTTTGTTAATTAACTATTACTAAACAGCTCAAGAGAGATGCACAATATAAATAAACAAACAGCAGTTCGGTTTTGAAGTACTGTAGTTAATATAGAATCATGAAATGGGTTGATCACACCTCTGTCAGAAACTTGCCATTTCCAAAGCACATATTCATATGATCCTCTGATTTCCCTTTGGAATAAAGCCATTTGTTTTTCATTGGAAGCAGTATCCGAGATCTATGGAAGGGCAGTGTGACTGTCCACATCTCAAATGACAGTTCAATGATGGAAGCATATACTATTAGGAATAACACCTGCTAGTTCTAATTAAAGAATAATCATTTATACTACTCACAATTAACTTGGTTGGGCCAGATGTTGGTAGTATGACAAAAGAAATGCAACATTCTCAATTGCAGCTACATCTTAGTCACAATAATAGGTGAATAAAAGTTCAACATGCTAACTCTTTCATAAACATTTTGTGGAAGTTGAACAGAAGTATTATTCACAGATTATTTCTTTTACTGATATAATATGACATTTTCTATTTATAAAAGTGCTACATTTTAGCGCTACTGTCGATCTGCATTGTTGACTTCATGCAACGATCACTAAAGGCATAAAGCATATCTTACTACATAAAATTCAAAAATTTACGATTGTTGTGCATAATGGTAGTTGTTAAAAGAATAGTTCACCCGAAACAGAAAATTCTCTGAAGCTCGCTGTCAATGACGAGACACAAAGGAATCATCATATGAATCCAGCTGTATGAACTACTTTTACAATACTCCTTTTTTGTTCCACAGAAGAACAAAATTCGATAAGAGCTATGAACCAAAATAAAATTAATGTTGTTGCATTACACTTTTTGGGCAAACTGTCCCTTTAATACATACAGTTAAATTTGTAAGAGTAAAAACATTATTAACATGCAGCTTGAATGTCATGAAAACATGGGAGATCAGAACATGGAAAAATCTCCTGAATCCTCAAAAGATTTTTCAACTGACTTCTTTTCTGTAATCTTTTAATCTGTCATAAAGAGGACTTGTACTAAGTTTATAATTACACTATTTACCTCAGTAACTGTTGTGCAAATGCCCACTAGGAATGTAAAGCAGTAAAAACATTACATCTGAATTGGTAGGGGTAGAATTTCTTTGTTTGAAGCGACACAGCTGCCTCTGACGATCTGACAGTAATACATTTACAACTACAAAGTTAACAAGGTACTTTCTGAAAAACACACATTAAATACCATTTACTACTACATCCATTATTCTTACCATATCACAAAATGTACTGTTGGGAACCTAAATTCAAAAGGAATGTATTTGCAAATTCTAAACATTGCAAAAATTGCAATGTTTATCACTTTGGAATTTTAACTTGCAATTTACCTGAATTACAATATTTTATTACAGGTAATAAAATGAACGAAGTAAATCTACTAGAAACATTAGTAACTACAAGTAAATGTAACAGTTCTATTTCTGTAATATTAGATTGAAATTTGTATGTATTTATTAATTTTGTATGTATGTTATTCCTTGTTTGTCTTGCTATGTTGTGTCATGCTCTATCTATTGTGCCTGATGGATAAAGCCAGTACCATTGAAAATTACATTCTTGCCATAGAATAACACCACATACAGCAAATTCACTAAACTCTTACTTAATATCACATGAATTGCGGGCATCTTCTCAAACTAATTTGACATTTGGGATTCTCTGACATATATAAATGTGCCATAAACCTACCCTCCATACAATAAAAGTGAGCTGTCAAACAATTGTACTCACTACAGTGAAATTAATGTAACATGATCTGTGACCCTCTATATCTAATGAGAGTAAATACCCAGCTATTGTACTTACATTAAATGTAAATTGCCCAAAAACAGAGGTTGATTTTCAGTCAAGTGTAAATTCATTTGGTCCAGGCAGTGGTGCTACTGTATTCAAAGCATTCTGTGCTGCCAATCTACCCATCTAACAAAATAGCTGGCCTCTCTCACATCTTTTTGGAGCGACGGCCGAGGTGATGATAGTAACCCAAGGTGACGAAGAGGAAGAAGGTTTCACTAAGAAGAAGAACGATTGCACCATTGGACAGTGTGCCCATCTCCAAGAGGGTGATGGACGTCACTGAAAAAAAAGATGAGCATAGAGACTAATTTGTAAAGTCAGACAAAGTAGTAGTCTGAAGCATATATTAACATTTATCAAAAGACAAAAGAGTGCCCATGCAGCATAGCTACAACAAACAATGCTGTAAGGAACACGCCGGATTTGACTTAAAAATAAAAATATAACAAAAATAAATAAAAGAAATATGAATAAATGAATATTAAAACAAAAAATAACAACATTTTGTTAAAAACAATTAAGAAAATAAGTAATAAAATAAACCAATAAATTAATAAATAAATCAATCAATAAAGAATCCAATCGTTAATTACCAGTAGACGCATGTACTATAAATTTCAGAAACTTTTGAACTAGGCCTTTATTATGTGACAGTCCTAAATATACTAAGTGTAATCACTTTCTTAAACATTTGTTTTAGGCGTTAATTGGGTTAAATTTAGTATCTGATCCTTTCAAGCTTGTGCCTGGATTGGATTTTAAAGAGAGCTTGTTGCCATAAGAGGGCAGTATAACCTTAAGAACAATGAGTATTCCAGACATTTTCAACAATAAGGATGGCCTAATGGCCCAGGGCCAGTGCAAGTGAGTATCTGGACAGATTTCATCAGGTTTTATTGACCTGTCATAGTCTTGGAAGCATCTTGAGAATGGGTTACAATTATAATGCATTGCATTGTTTTCCATCATGAGTTTATAAACTTCTGACTATCACACAGTAATCACACACATAACATATAAAATTAAGAAAAATTATATGGGTCAAAGACGTTAAGACGTCCGCATCAAAAGAAATTTACAAAAGTGATTTTATGTCCATAGAAAGCACATTAAATGTAAGTAAAGTGTCTAATTTTAAGGTTTCAA
>JAUZSZ010062158.1:0-12500 GCA_034780575.1 Labeobarbus marequensis
CGGTGAAGTTCTGGCAGAGATAAAGGTGCTCCTGCCCTGGTGCAACCTCAGCCAGTGCTGCTCAATACCAGAGGAAGATGAAGGTGGCTGTGCTCAGTGTATCCCTGCTCTTCTCCATATGCTGTGTCACTCAGCACAGGCCACAGTAAAGCACCAGTGGAACGCTGTCCCCATGTCCTGCCCCTTGCAGCCTCCCATCCCACCCTTTTGGTCTCTTCAGAAACTTTCTCCCTCCTCTCTCCTCTGTGTCTTATCCATGGTCCCCAAATGCCCTCCCACTGACCGTTCCCAAGGCCTTTCCTTGTATGTTACCCCCTCAGTCCTTTGTCTTTCTTCCTGACCACTGCAGCAGGATCCTCCTGTACAACTCCCTGACTCACCTTACTGCCCCCGTAGCCTCTCTCTGTCTGATCACATTTGTCCTCATCCATCCTCATTCTTCTATCCCCACCAAGCCCCTCCCTTACACTCCCATGTCCCTACACTGCAATTCCTTTCTCTTCCCCTATCCTTTACACTGTGCTCCTTCCGCAACTCCAGCCCTGTCCATTGGGCTCTCAGTTTAGCCCAGTTTGGTGTCTTTGGGTCTCCCCTCACCTCAAATAGGTGTCTCAGGAGGCCCTGAATTCCCATCCCTTTGCCTCTGCACGACTCCCTGCACCCGTGGTCCCCCACAGCCCCACAAGGTCCAATCCAGACCAAACTTTTATTCTCCTTCCCCAGGCACTCCTGGAAGGAACCCAAGATGATCTCTGGAAGGTGAGAACGGGGTGCTGAGATTGGAGAGCCTCCCCTCTGGCAATTGGGGAGCAGTTTTGTCCCCCCATCCCTTGCTGGCACCAGGGACATCCCAGTGACCAGTGAGTTTCCTGGTCTCTCTGCAGTTCGATTTAGACAATTTTGAGATCTTGAAGATGCCTCCAGTGGGTACCATGAGTTCTGCTGCTGTCAGACCCTCCCCTTGCATGGCCAACACACCCCAGCCATTCCAGTCTGTCCCAGCACAGCCCAGTGCACACCTACTGATGCCCTTGACAACATCCTGCCATGCAGATCCTCCCGAGGATCCCCCTTTCCCAGGGCCTCCATTGCATTCCCATCCCTGGCACCTCAGGACCCCCCTGGACAACCCAGAACACAGCCCCTGCCCCAGCTGTGCCTCTTGGCCAGGACCACAGTGCTTTTGGGCAGGAGCACAGCAGCTCCTGCTCTCCATTACTGCCATAGGTCCTTCCTTATGGATCCCCTTCCTTCCCCCTTTCCTCTCAGCCCTGCCCAGTGCCCCCCGTGTGTATCTAATGCGGCCTTTGTCCCCAGCCCCCTGTGGCTGATAAGCTGGTGGTGTTCTGTGGCAGAAGCACCTGGCTGCCTCTCTGGATGCCTCAGTGAGCAGTGCCTGCAGGGAGAGGGGTGGGGACAAGGCCCTTCTCATAGCCCAGTGGGCACCAGAGGTTACATTCTGGGTTTTGTCTTTTAGGATTGCAAGGGCAAGTGTCATTTTCCCCTCCAGTGGCATGAGAAGATGATAATTTGTGGAGGAAGCCTCGAATCTTTTGAGCCCTGGTCCATTTTCCCTCAATAATCAATAAACTCTTTGAGCAAAGCTATGTCCTGTGTTGGCAGGTGTGTCCATGGGTCTGGATTTCCTTCTTTCCATCTATTGGAGGAAGTCAGGCTGGGTCCAGATTCTCCATGACTGGCTCTGCTGCCATGACACAGTCCATGCTCTCCCCCAGAAAAATTGTGCCTTGGAAGTTGTGCAGGATCCATGGGGAGTGGGTTGAGTAGATGGGCGTGTGTCCAGGGGGTGAGAAAGATTGCGGATCACTGTGGGCATGCAAGGAATGACTTGGTTTGAAAACTTAAAACAAAACTTTAAAACACATTCTCTTTTAAATTCTTTTACCACTAAGTTCTTTATTTACTCAAAAGAATGTAACTGTTAATAAAAATTCTTAATATGTCAAAGGTATGTTGAAAATATTTATTGGTCTTGAGATTTGGTTCCCTGGCAGGATGGGGCTGCTGAGTCTACCTGTCTCCACGGCAATGCAGAGATGTGAGAAATGCTAACACAAAGAGCGCCCCGGGCCTTGAGCATACAAACTCAGTGATGGAGATGGGAACAGTGTTTGACCTAAGACCTTGGAGAAGGCTTGGAGCTTTAGAATAGAATAGTGAAACAGACACAAAATAAGAATAAAGATTTGTAGTTTAAGCAGAAGTATATTGTGAGCAAGTAGATATAGGTCTCATATAAGTGAACAAATATATTCATCAAGATAGGAGAAGATTTTAGAGTTTAACAATAGAACTTTTTACAGAGTCGATAAAAAGGAGAAGGTACAGTAATAACTTTCTGTACAGTTATAGGATTGGATATAAAAAAATGCATTGCGCTAAACAGTGTAAAACGTAACAATTAGAAATAGGTTATGAAGAGGCTAGCGAGCTTTGTGGAAGTGGCTGACTGGATAAGAAATTTACAAAAGACATTGTAACTAGAATTATAGTGGTTTTCTCAAGCAAGGCTTGTAATGGGATAACTTTGGATGTAACAACCTTATAGTCTCACCCTTCCATAACACTGATTTTGCAGTAAACCACCTTTTAAATGCCTCATTGCTTGAGCCTGTCTTTCTTTACCCCGAATACGGGGCTATGCAATTTTCTTGGAGAACTACATGGTCACCTACAGTACCTGGTCATGGTAGGGTAGAGCCACTGCAGCATCCTGGCAAAGCGTGAGTGGTTCTACCTCAGATCTAGCTGAGGTAGTGCTACTAGCTACTCGCCTACCAGGTCCGCTGGCTCCAGCAGGACTTCGGCGAATTGTGGGGTGGGCTCAGTAGATCAGTTTCTCTGGCCATCCTGAGAGCTCACCAGGGGCTTGGTCATGTTCCCTGACTTGAGTTCCAATAGTGCCGGAGCCCCTGGTGCTGGCATCGCCTCAGGGAAGCCTCACAGGAGAACTGGCACAGAGCATTGCACTGGCAGAGGGGCAAAGAAAATGTCTCGGCCATGAGCAGCACAATGTTGAGAAACCCACTGGCACAGGAGTTCTCCAACAGATTTAAGGCAGATTTGGGTTGCATTCCTGTTCTCCTGTGAAATACTATGCCAAGGGCTCCATGGTGTCTTCTCCATGGGGCTCACAGATAACATCAAGATGCTGTGGGGGAGCTGAGCCTTTCCTGAGGGCAGACTCAGTCCAGCAGGAGCCCCGGGCAAAGGGAAGAATAGCCCACAGATGGGATCTTGTGCTCAGCACCAGCCCTGCAGCCCAGCAGGGCCTGCAGCCTGGCTTGGGTTGATGAAGCAGAAAGGTCAAGCCCTGAATGCAGAGCTTGGGAAGGGGGATCCAGTTCCTTCCCTGTAGCTCAGGGCTCTTTCTGGGGACAGCAGCATGTGGGCTGTTCTAGTAAACAAGTAAAAATGTAAGAAATGTTTGTTCATTGTGGCTTTGTAGAGAGAGCTTTGAAAATCAAAGCTTTGAACTGCTTTCTTTTTGACAAGGAGGCACCTGGTTTGAAGCTCAGCCAGAGCCGAGGGTTCCTTGACCAAGGTGCTCTGGATGCCTTCCAGCCCCACCAGGGCCTATAGCATTGCTCACCCCAGGCTGTCCCACATGGCCCCAATCCCACGAGGGCTATTGGGAGAGTCTGTCTGAAATATCCCTCATCTGCCTCACAACTGTCATTGAGAGACCGCTCAGAAGACCCTCTGTCCCATTCCTAGCAACAGTGGAAAGTTACACGCCAAGCCAGGGGGTTTCATGACCTGAAAGCATTGCTAAGTCATTGTTTCCACAGGTGCAGTCCCCTGCACGCTACACCGAGCTCAATGAGACGAAGGAGGCACTGTGCCCTCTTTACAACAATATTCTTGGATGCTGTCCACCTTTTGGCCTGGCTGGACTTTTCCTGAGCTTTTGGGTGGTCTCCCACAGAAGACCCCTCTCGTTTATCTACAACTACCGTGACAGACAAGCTGAGATGAGAGAAGCCTCTCCACCAGAGAAGACCCCGAGAAATCCCCATGTGAGAAAAGCCTCCCTCACACTTTCCAAGGACTGGGACTGGAGCCCCCAGCCCAGGGGAGGTGCACGGCGGGAGGTGAGCTGACCAAAGCAAGATGGATGACTGCAGGTGCGGGCACTGGACCACAAAGAAAATGGCCTTTGTTCCTTGCAAAGTGGACTATGTGTACAACTTTTCCAAATACCATTCTTTCTACCAGAAGATACAATAGATTCGGTTTTGAAATAATCCCCTTCCCCCTCATCAAGAACAATATAATTAGGGTCCTGAATGGACTGCCTTTTGAGATCTCCCCGGACATGAACTGGTGAACCTCTTCGGCTGGACACCGAAGGACCTCCGCCATTCTCATGTTTTGGTAGCTATAACCCCCTTTTCCTTTCCCTTCCTTCTTTTCCTTATTTTTCCCTTTTTCCCTTAATTCCTCCTCCACGCATTTTGCTGTGGTTGCTTCAAAAAAGTCCATTGTGTTGATGATCTGCAAACCCCTTGTACCGTGTTGGTTTTTTGTGCCCTGAAATCAATCTAAAGAACCTCTACGAAGCCTGACCACAGGGACGGCTCGTAACAGCTATTTGGCCACTCCTTCCCAGTAAGACCTTCCTAGGCCTCTAGGACAGACAGTCTGTTGGATTCTGCCACCCCTCTAGAAATACAACTGGATTCTGCATATTTAGAATGGAGACTTCTGAGCACAGTGCATCGGTGTCCACCAGAGACACGTCTTTGAGGCTGCTGTGAGGCTGCGGTGTCAGGCCGCTGATCCCACCTGTGCCAGGAGCCCTGAGTGTCCCTTTTGGATGCTGGCATAGACACAGGGCCTCTCTATTGCTGCTCAGGAAATGGATTTGTAGGGTTTGTTCCTGCCAAGCAGAATTGCCTAGAGCAGGGTGGCAAGTCTTAGCAGCCCTTCTGCTCAGGCCCACAGACACTGGAATAGGAGTTCTACTGCAGAAATTCTTTGCGGCCTTTGGGATTCCTTCCAGGTTCTGTACCCGAGCTTTCTCACCTACAGGGAGCTTCCCCATCCAACCTCCTCATATCCAAGACACCAGTGCTGCAGACAGAACCATGGGGTGACACTTGTGCACCAGTACTTTTCCAAGGAGCAGGAAAAGGCTGACTGCTGTGACTGGAACACTGTCAGATTGTTAGTCTCGTGAGGTTCTGTTTGGCTAGCTCTGGACCCCAGCTTCACCAACAAGAGCAATAGGAAAAGACGGGAGATGCTCTTCCTTCTTGGAACCAAACATCCCACAGCTTTATTGCAGAGCCACCCCAGGGGAAAGAGAGTTTGGGAGAGAGCCCAAACTCTCTCTCCAAACCCCCTTTTGCAGGAGAAGAAAGAGGCCGAGTGCCTCAGGGCAGGAGATTTTAAAGCCAGGGGGAAGGGGGTGCAGAGGAAAGGGACCACAGACAATGGGATACAACTGATGGGAGAGACGAAGGGAAGAACTATCGTGGGGGAAACTATCACCACAGGACTTGGAGGGGGGGCGGTATGGAACAAACCGTGGGATACAAACAAACCACTCAGTGCGATATAATAAACTACCCAGTGCAAAACAATAACTAAATAAACTACTTAATGCAATAGAACATGACAGTGGATGGAAACGAGAGGGAAAATGCACCCTTCCTGAAGCGTGTCCAGCTCATTCTCCCAGGGCTGTTGGCACTTCATCTATTGGCATCCAGGTCCATGCCCCTGACTGGCATTGATCTCCAAGGAAGCCTGGACTTCTCCTCAGCCAAACTACCCCAATTAGGACACTGCAGAGTCTTCCACAATTCCTTTTCAAGGTGATGTCAGCACATCAATGACATCCCAGCACTCGTCCATCTAGTCAAGAATCCCCCACGGAGACACTCTGGTCTCTCATCAGTGGGCACAAAGCAGCCACATTTCCAAGGAAAATCCTCACCTGCGGGCACTGCAGCTCCTTGGGCAAGCTCCAGAGCAAACAGTCAAGGCAGTGGCCTGAAATATTTTCCCCACTGGGTCACCACAGATCTCGGATGGATCCACAGTATCCCTGTGGAAAAAGAGAAGCAGGACCCTGTCACTAATTTCACTTATGTCAAGCAGTAATTGCAGCCATGGATATGTCTTGGGAACCACTTCTCCAAAGATTTTCCTTTTTGGAACCTGGGACAAGCATCTGGATACTCCTGGGAAAAAAATCCCAGGGACACTGGGATTCCCTGCAGCTCAGGCAAGGCTCCCACAGGCTTCAGAGCCTAAATCTTTGAGCCCCACTGTTGTTCTCCTGAAAATATGAGGGTCAGTTCCTGAAAAGGGCCACAGAAAGGTTTTATGCTTGGGCAAAAGTTAGAAGAGTGGGGTGTGGTGAGTAGTTTAAAACCCACAAGTTTCCAAGTCCTTGACTTTCAGAGGCTACAACGAGAAAGATTGAAGTTTTTATGATCCATTATCCTCTGTCTTCCCACTGTTCATTTGGCATATTCCAACTCCAGAGAAGATTACAGGAAGCAGACCTGGAGGAAGAGTTGAAGGCTCATTCCCAGAGAGAGGAAGAAAGGAAAAGAATTCAAATTGTTTTCTTAATCATTATGACTACAAGAAGCTCTTCACTCATTATCAACTACCCAAGGGTGAGGCACAATCCTCGTTTTCAATTCTAAATTGCAGTACTTTGGAAATTGTCCTTGGTTTAGAATGAAATCACAGGCCAATGATTGACCAAGTTTGGTGCCCAAATCAGAAATCAAGAAACGTCACCCAAGATGTGTTTCCCTGCAGTAAAGAGGGCAGTTTAATTGATTTTGTCCCAAGTTCATCCTGACTTAATGCCTGCAGATCAGCTGGAAGGGTCCTGACAGCACAAAAGCAGCCACAATGAGCAGGATCAAGCCCCCAGGTCAACATTAAATGCACTGGATCCATGCCTTCCGCAGCCTAGCAGCAATTCCTGCCTCTGCCCCCAGCTCTGGGTCAGCCTGGCGGGCATCGCTCTGGTGTGTGCGGGGCCGGCTCCTGCAGGACACAGCGCTTGGAGCCGCTCTGTGTCTCGCAGCTTCGGCAGCTCAGGCACCGCTCCACAGCTGCAGGGCCTGTGCCACCACTATTCCATGGCTGTAGTTCCTGTGCCACCACTGTTCCATGGCTGTAGTTCCTGTGCCACCACTGTTCTGTCTTTTCCATGGTAACTCCCCTGCTGCTCAAAAGCTGTGTTGTGCTGTTTCAGCATGGCTCCTCTGCTCCTGCACCACTGCTCCACTGCTTCTCCAACACTGCTCATCTACCACTGTTCCACTGCTCCTTCTCTGCTCCTTCCCTGCTCCCCTGTTGTTCCACGGCTGCTGCTTCTGTTCTAGGGCTGCTGTCACAGCTGCAGTGTCACAGAGAGGGGAATGTTTGGGCAGCAACCTCTGTGGTGTCACAGAGACCGGGACAATGGGGCTGCCACCGCTGTGGTGTCACAGAGAGTGGAATGTCGGGGTGGCTGCTGCTGTAATGTTGTAGAAGGGAACATTGGGGCTGTCACCACTGAGATGTCACAGAGAGGGGAATGCTGTGGCTGCCACCACTGTGGTGTCACACACATGGGAACACTGGGGCTTCCACTGCTGTGTTCTCATACAGAGGAGAATGCGGGGCCGCCAATGCTGTGATGTCATAAAAATGAGAATATTGGGGCAGCCTCTACTGTGGAGTGATAGAGAGGGGAATGTTGTGGCTGACTCTGCTCTGGATTCACAGACAGGGGAGCGCTGGCGTTCCCACTGCTGTGGTGTCACAGACATGGGAATGCTGGCACTGCTACTGCTCTGGTGCGAGGAACGTTGGGCCAGCCATTACTGTGCTGTCATAAAGTGTGGTATTTTGGGGCTGCCACCCTTCTGTCACAGAGAGGAGAAAAATGGAATTGCAGCTGCTGTGGTCTCACAGAGAGAGGGACATGGTACTGCCACTGGTGTGGTCACAGAGTGGGGAACAAGGTGGCTGCCATCCCTGCCATCCATGGAACCAAGAGGAGACTGTGAAACTCAGGGGCTTCATGGAACCATCCATTGTGATACCTCAGGGCCTCATGGTTCCCAGGAAGCCTTGTGACACGACAGGTCTAAATAAAACTAAGGGGACATTGTGACAGTGTGGAGTTCATGGAACTGAGGGGATGCTATGAGACTCTGGTGCCTAAAGATGCTCAGGAGAGGTTGTGACACTGGCTTGTGGAACCAAAGGGGCACTGTGACACTGTGGGGTCTCATGGAATCCAGAGGCCCTTGTGATGCAGGGAGGACAGTTGGAACCAACAATCCATTAGGATACGTCAGGGCCTTGTGGTGTCCAGGGATCCTTGGTACATTGTGGGGCCTCATGGAACCAAAGGGACCCTGGGACACTGTGTGATCTCAAGAAACCAAAGGGACTCAGAGACACTCTGAGGCCTCCTGGCTCTCAGTCTCTTCTGACACTTGTGTCCATCAACAGGGAGGCAAAACTGGGCAGCCTGAGCCTGTTGATGCAGAATATTCCCAGCTCCATGGGAGGATGTTCCTGCCAGCTGGGGTGCTTTGTGTTCTCTCTGTTCTCTGGGGGAATTGCATCCTACATGAGACACCGACCACTCTGGTAGCTGACACCAGAGGGCCTCCTGTGTGGTGGGAACAGAGGCATCTTTCACTCCAACATATTGCTCAGAGCCCATCCAAGCAGAAAGGTTTCCAAGAAAGAGGCATCCACCTTTCTGGGTTTCTGGGAAACCTGTGGCAGTGTTTCCCCAGCCTCATTATCAAAAATTTCTTCCTTGTCTCCAGTCTGAACTTATCCTCTTCTGTTTTCAAACCATTTCTCAGTCTCCAGTTGGGAGAGGCCCTACTAAAACAGTTCTCCCTACATTTCCTGTGAGGGGCCTTGAAGTCCTGCAAGGTCACAGTGGAGTCTCTCCATGGTCTTTTTGGCTCTCGGCTGAACCGCCCTGAATCTCCCAGTCTGTCTCTGTCAAAGAGGTGCTCCAAAACTTGGAGCATCTCATCCTCCTCTGGAACTGCTCCACGAAGTTTGAGTCTGTTCTGTGCTAAGGACCCCACCATAAATTGTTTATGCAAAATAGCAGTCAATTGAAGAAGGGACATACCTGATTCCTGAAGTACTGGTAGCAGCTGTACGGACACTTTCTGCACAGCTCATACACAGCCCTGAGGGAGGCAGAGACTTTCCCATGGGGTCCCTGAAGCTGCAAGGCCAATCTGACCCCACTGGGAGCCTCTGTGCATTTCCATCCTGTTTTCCCCATGGTCTTGGCGCATGCTCAGTGGCTGTCCAATGCCACCCCCCTGACTGGCACTGATCTCCAAGAAATCCTAGAGAGGATTGGATGAAGCACGAGTGACAAGGCCCAGGGAACCCGGGGATCATGTTTTGGACTCTGTGTTTTAGGACTGGAAGTGCTGGTGACACCTCTGTCCTGTCCCAGAGCAGCAGCACGAGGAGATGATCATGCCTGGAGTATGGCCCTGATCCCCTAGGAGTCCTGAGCCACTTCCCCTGAATAATCAACAAACCCATTCAGCAAAGCTACACTCTGTGCCTGTGTGTGTTTTCCACACAAAACTCCCAGATCTCCAAGAAGTTTCCCTCAGAGGTGTTGTCTTGTCCCTGTTTCCATCTGAACTGCCTGTCATTTTGGCACTGTCACCTCCACACATCTCTGGCCCCTCTGGCACCACCCAGGTTTGCACCTGAGCTCCTGCCTCCTGCTCCCCCCCACCAGAAGCACTGTGGCAGGTCAGACCAGGCACTGTCAGCTTGATGCTGGATAAGGAGCATCTGGCAGAGGCAGAGAGAATCCCCCATTCTGTAGGGCCGTGGGGTGCAAGGGGGCCAGTTGTGTCCCCTGCCAGCCTCATGACAACAAACTACTCTAGTTAACTCATATAAAAACCAACCAAAAGCATCTGCAATGAGGTAACTCTGAGGATCGGTTTCCAAATAGGGCCACAGGAGGTTGTTCTCTGCCCTGAAAAAAGTTTGGAAATTATGATTTGCTTCAATAGTTTAAAAACCAGAAATTCCAAAATCCTGGAATTTCAGATGGTACAAGAACAAAAATGGTAGTTTTAATGGTCCTTTATTCTCTTTTTTTCCACTGCTCATTTGACATATCCCAGCTCCAGAGGAGCAGATTAGGGCAAGAAAAACTGCAGGAAGAGCTGGAGGTCCATTCCAGAGGGAGGAAGAAAGACAGACAGAAGGAAAATATTTCAATTGTTTTCTTGATCCTGAGGGTCACAAACAGCTTTCCATTCAGTGTTCAATATCCCAGTGCTGAGGTGTTTTCCTCATTTGCCAAGCCAAATTGCAGTACATGGAAATTGTTCCTTGATTAGAACAAAACCACAGGGGCTGCAGTGACAAGGATCAAAGCCCCAAGTCCCTATTAATCGTGCTGGATCCTTGCTTTCCATAGATTGGCCACGCTGAGCACAGGCAGCTTCATCTTCCTCTCGCACTGAGCAGCCCTGGTGACTCTGCACCACGGCAGGAACACCTTGATCCCTGCCCCCAGGCCATTAGTCCCCATGCCAAAGCCTGGCTTGGCACAGACCCCAGCCCTGGCCACAAGCCCAGCCCTGGCACAGAGTCCATGCCATGTGCAGCACAGAATCAGCCCCCCTGCCCAGCATCCCTCCACCTTCCTTCATGGGGCATTTGACCCTGGAAAGGTCTGGGTACCTGTGCTGCTCAGGGTGTTGGGCAGGGAGCTGAAGGCAGCTGGATCCCTCCCACATGATCCATCTTCCACCAGCCCCCCAGAGCACTGAGGGATTGTGATCACCTGAAGAAAAGCCTGAACCTGGGGGAGTTACTCAGCTGTGACACTTCCCACATGCACACCACCCCATTTCTCAGCACTGCAGGCCCCAAAATGGTCCAGTCTCCAGTGATGCCTTAAGTTAAGTTTAGCTTTTCAATTTCTCAGATCCCATACTGCATTAGTGTTCAAATCTGAGCATTTATTGGTTTGACCACAGCATCTCAAAAAACTCACTTCCTCTCAAACCACGACAATAACTCGGAAATACAGAGAGTGTTACTAAGCTCTCTTCACAAAACAATCCTTCCAGGCCTAACAACCAAAAGCACCCTCTGCCTCAGGCCCCGAAAGGTGTAACTACAAGTGAATTGGGAGAGGGAAGGCAAACTCAGGGAATATGACTCCATCACCTGAAGTTGTCATTGGAGACTTAACCCCTGATATGCAAATAGAACAAACTTGCATTTGTCTGAAAAACTCGTGACTGCTGTCCATCTTGAGTGTAGCCTCGGGAAGGCTTTTGACTACCCAAAGTGTATCTGTTGAAGGCCTTTAATAAATACCTACTTTATTCTCTTAATTTTTCTAACTTCTGTGCTAGGTAGCCACTCCAAGGCATCATGAGGCCCACAGCACATTCCAGACAGAAAAATGCCCTTCCCTCACCCTCTCCCACCTTTAGTGACTGTGCCTTCCCAGAGCACCTGGGTCCCACTCCGCACAGCTGCTCTACACGGGATTTGCGAGGGACCCCATCTCCAACCAGGTTCTTACTCCAGCACTGTCTCTCACAGGGACTTGCCTACAGATCCCCAAGGCCCTTGTCCCCACACAGTATCTCTACAATGCCCTGGAAAGACCTTGGGAACGGTCAGTGGTAGGGCATTTGGGGACCCTGGATAGGACACAGAGGAGAAAGGAGGGCAAAAGTTTCTGAAGAGACCAAAAGGGTGGGATGGGAGGCTGCAAAGGGCAGGATGTAGGGACAGAGTTTTGCTGGTGCTTCACCTTGGCCTGTGCTTGGGGGGACCGCAGGATGGAGAAGAGCAGGGCCACATTGAGCACAGCCACCTTCATCTTCCTCTGGTATTGAGCAGCACTGGCTGAGGCTGCACCAGGGCAGGAGCACCTTTATCTCTTCCTGGACTCCTCCCTGCCCCCTCCCTGACAGCCCTTAGGCCAAAGCCTGGCTTTCATAGTCCCCAGCCTGGCATAGAGTCCACCTCACCTGCGGCACGCATCCAGCCCCCTTGCTCAGCATCCCTCCAGCTTCCTGCATGGGGCAGCTGCCCCTGGTAGGGCCCAGGCACCTGGGGGGGCAAAGGGGGCAAACAAGGAGCCGAAGGCTGCTGGATCCCCAGTGGATATAACCCCCTATTTCAACACAATCCACCTTCCAAAAGCCCCCCAACAGGTCAACAGGGCCGACAACAGGTCTACCCCTTCTCCGCGTGGACACCAGATCTACCCCAGTTCCCCAGGGGGCAACAGAGCTACCCCGTCTCCGAGTGGACACCAGGTCTACCCCGTCTTCAGGCAGACAAAAAGTCTACCCCGTGCTTCCCAGAGGCCAAGTCCCGCCTGGACAACAGGTCTACCCCGTGCTCCCCAGAGGCTAAGTCCCGCCTGGACAACAGGTCTACCCCGTGCTTGCCAGAGGCTAAGTCCCGCCTGG
>JAUZSZ010062216.1:0-12498 GCA_034780575.1 Labeobarbus marequensis
GTGCTCAAGAAACATTTAATATCATCAATGTTGAAAAGAGTTGTGTGTCACACACACGTAGGAACAGGGAAACGCGGAGGCGAGGAACTTCTTCAGACAACTTAAGACTTTATTTAACAAAACTCAGGAATCGCTGGAGACGTCGAAGAACATGGAATGAGGATTAGATCGGACACAGAGGCAGGGAAACACAGGGCTTATAAAGGGGAGACTAAACTACATAAATGACACAGGGCTGGGGACTAACAAACTAATGAAGATAAACGAGGAACAGAACAGGAACTAACCAAATAAGGGCACGAGAGGAGGGGAAAACACAAGACACAGGAGACAAAGTCTGACACTACTCTCCCCTCCCGGAAGGCGCGTCTGGAGGCCTCCAGGGATCAGGAGGCAGGACTACCGGCCTCCAGGGCGGCGCATGTTCCGGGAGCCATGGCAGATCCGGGGACTCGGGCAGTCATGGTGGAGCAGGGAGCTTGGGTGGCCATGGCGGATCTGGGGACTCGGGCGGCCATGGCAGAGCAGGGGACTCGAGAGGCCATGGCGGAGCAGGGAGCTTGGGCGGCCATGGCGGAACAGGGAGCTTGGGTGGCCATGGCGGAGCAGGGAGCTTGGCCGGCCATGGCTGGTCCGCCTCCGAGACCGTGGCCCCAGACCAAATTCCTTGGGGGAAGTAGGGGCTAGATCTGGCTGGCATTCTGGAGGATCAGACACTTGGGGTGCTCGTGAGGTGTGAGCACTAGGGGGCGCTCGGGCAGCGTGGACTCTTGGGGTGCTCGGGAAGCGGAAAGCTGGACGGGACCAGCGGAAACGTAGGAGACGAAGGAGAGCACTTGCGAGGAGCGTGCACTGGAGGGCGCTTGCGAGGAGCCGGCACTGGGCTTGCCATACTCAGGGCCGGCGGCCTTGCCATACTCTCTGCCGCCAGGCTTGAGTTGGCCGCGAACGGCGGCGGGCGTGAGAGAGCTGCGGGCGGCAGACTTGCATTGGCCGCTGTCTTGCGTTGGCCACGGACAAGTGTCTTGCATTGCCCGCGGATGGCGGCGGGCTCGGGAGAGCCGCAAACGGCAGCGGGCTTGGGAGAGCCGCGGACGACGGCGGCTGGTTCTGGCTCGGGGCAGGACACTCTCAAGACACCAGAGGATCCCCTCCCTCCAGCATAGTCCTGTGGTGTCTGGGAGGTCTACGGGACGATGGGCATTTGCCCCGTGCCAGAACAGCGATAGAATGGTGGCATCATCGAGAGCCATCGCCGCGGCGAGCCTGCAGAACTCCCTGGAGAACTCGGGGTCTAGGCGGGTTAGAGCGATGAAGCGGGCGGCGGTTTCCATCGCCGTGGGAGAAAAAACCAGGAACAAACAAAAAACTTTTCAAAATGGGGAAAACAAAACGAGGGAGGAGGAGCGCCACTTACTTCTGTTTGGGTCCGTTCTTCTGTCACGCACACGTAGGAACAGGGAAATGCGGAGGCGAGGAACTTCTTCAAACAACTTAAGACTTTATTTAACAAAACTCAGAAAATCGCTGGAGACATCAAAGAACATGGAATGACAGTTAGACTGGACACAGAGGCAGGGAAACACAGGGCTTATAAAGGGGAGACTAAACTAGATAATAAATGACACAGGGCTGGGGACTAACGAACTAATGAAGAGAAACTAGGAACGGAACAGGAACTAACCAAATAAGGGCACGAGAGGAGGGGAAAACACAAGACACAGGAGACAAAGTCTGACACTGTGCTGCTTAATATTTCTGTGGAAACAGTGTTTTTTTCAGGTTTCACTGATGAATGGAAAGTTCAAAAGAAGAGCGTTTATCATTTGTAACATTTAAATATCTTTACTGTAACTTTTGATCAATATCAATATCTTTTGATCTCAGTTTTTTTTTATATGTAGTATATATAGTATAAGTATATGTGATATTCTTTTATCCAGCACCAATGTTGGGGAGTAACTTGTTTCATGTAACAGAATTGCGTAATTTAATTACAAAATAATGTAACTGTAATTTGTTACAGTTACTGAGAAAAAAAGTGTAATTAAGTTACAGTTACTTTTGAAAATGTTAATTACATAGGGGATTTCATCTGAATATTTTCACACACATACAGATTTGTATGCTTTCTTTCCAAAATTGCACACCAATATTTCAGCAGTTTAAGACAGAATAGGACACATGTTTATTTGATAACTGTTTTATTTGAGTTTAGCTTTATTTTTTAGGATTAACTTTTTTTTCCAAAGAGTTTCCTGTCATAGCTATGCAAAGATTTGATTTCAAAAACAATATTATAACTATTAAACTATATTGTGTTATGATTTTAAATCTGTATTTAACCTCAGAAGGATCTCAAAGTAAAAAAAGGTGCTGAAATCTGAATTTGGGGTGGCCGTGCTTTAAATGATTATAATCTTAATTTAAGTGATGAAGGATTTTGAAAGTCAGACAGTAATTAGTGTTGAGTCCTACCGCAAGGTTAACTCTGCCTGCTTTAAATGTTTAAAAATGATTAACAGTTTAGAAAAATTTAGAAAAAAAATTAGAAATTCAAATTTAGAAAAGTAATCAAAAAGTAATGAAATGTAATCAGTTACATTACTTTAATAAAGTAATCTAAATAGTTACACTACTTATTACATTTTAAATAGGGTAACTTGTAATTTGTAACCTATTGCATTTCCAGTGTAACCTTCCCAACACAATGTCCAGCACATTGGCTTGACTAGACTCGTCATCTGTTTTGAAAATTTGAAACATATTTGTCAAATGTACCATTAGTTTCTTTATGATTAAACTGTAAAACCTTTTAGAGTGGACAAACCTCATTCCTCATTCATTCATTATTCGAAATAAAAGTGCAAATTTTAGTCATCAGTAATCAGCCTGAAGTATGTTTAGAACTGAAATACATTTGAGCTCATCTGTGTAAGTGAGTCTGACCACCTGACCTTTGCACTGACTGCGGTCAGTTAACTAAAACTATGTGACATTTTGGACTTTAAATTCTGTTAACACCATTTTAACAAAGCAAGCTATTTCTTTGTTTGAATCTTTGGTTGAAATTAGCCTGAGTAGCATGAAGGAGGGCCAGATTGTACAGGGTCTATGGACACAAAAGAGGGGTGGGACAGTGACCCTGATGGATCATTGACCCCAGCGGTGTTCTGGTGTCTTCTTCTCCATCACACAGGCACACGCACTGGGAGAAGTGGGCCATGAGAAGAGTATCTGTCAGGGTCTTGTTAGCAGGCTGGACAGCTTGCCCAGGCAGATGGCACGTTAATAGAGCGAGGAGATATGTCTGTGTGTGTGCTTGTGTTTGTTTATGTGTGTGTACTTCTTTCGTTGATTTAAGACCCCGCTGATCGAAGAAGGCCAGGGAAGGCCCAGATGAAGAGGAGCAGGTGGGAAGGAAATGTGTGTGTGTGTGTGTGTGTCTCTGTGGACTTGTGCCAGGGTTTTTTCAACAGACTTGAGTGACCATTACTCAAGCCAGTGACCCACAGACGACCCACATTTTAACCCTTTATTGTGTGTTTAAAAAAATAAAATACATCTTATCTAAGCAATAATCATAAGGAATTTAACAGGTTTGGTTCTGATTCCGCTTAACAATTATGCTTTCTTAATGGTTCTTTTTGTACTTTTTCAGAAGAAATATTTGTGGGAATTTTTTTTTAAAATTCCAGGCTGCATAAAATAAAAATACTTACAAGTATTTTATTTATAAAATACTACTTACAAACATGTATTTTTAACTACACATTGTCCTGTTAATAACCTGTCACTATGATATTGTATATATCATTACAGTTTAAAATGTCTATTTTCTATTTTAATTTGTTTTAAAAAGTAATTTATTCCTTGTGCTGAATTTTCTGCATCATTACTCCAGTCTTCAGTGTCACATGATACTTCAATCATTCTAATATGCTGATTTAGTGCTCTAGAAACATTTAATATTATTATCAATGTCGAAAACAGTAGTATTGCTTAATATTTCTGTGGAAACCATAATATATATTTTTTTTAAATATGTTTTTTAAAAAAAGAGCTTTTATTTGAAATATAAATATTTTCTAACATTTAAAATGTTTTTACTACAACTTTTGATCCATATAACACATCCTTGCATCCTTAACAGTTCCATTAACAGTTCTTTTAGTATTTTTGAAGAATAACTATTTTGAGAAAATAAATCTGAGTACAATCTAATAATTGGCTTTGGCATTATATTAAATAACAAACAGTGTGCAGTAAGTGTTTACAACAAAATCAAGGCCTTAAAAAATTGTTATGCCTTGCAGTTGCCGTTGTGCTTAGTATTGCTATACATTACATGAATAGACACGTTTATATAGCTTGTTGAGTAGAACATATAACTTATTGATCTTTTCCCACTCTTTTCCTTTCACTCTGGTGAGTGCTATTTCAGTGTTCCTACTAAATATGGATTAATTAGTCATGCATCTTGGTTTAGGATCTCACTCCAACTGCTGTCAAATGTCCGCCAGGCTCAGGCTGAGAGTTTTATTAGAGATCAGATTAGAATTAGATTAGCGGTTCCCAATTCCAGTCCTTGTGCCTCCCCGCTCTGCATATTTCTTATGTATCTCTTATCACATACGACGTTTGTTCTATTTGACCGTATGTGCCCTGCGAAGTGGACATCACTGGACATGATTCCAGTTCGAAGCGAGCATATATGTTACATACGAAGGGCATTAAAGGGTGCGAGACGTTACAAAGGTATAATATTTCACTTCACACTTCTCTAGTAAGTTTTGTCTGTGTGTGAAGATGCTGCGCAGCGCAAATCAAAGTAGTAAACTTCAAAAAACATCAAAAAAGTCAAAGTAAACTTCAACGGATATCCCCTGCTCAGGTAGTAGGGAGCAATGAACACTGTGTAGGGATCATATCAATCAGAACACAGTTCGTGCACGTAGCTCTCTTCTAATGAGCTGGTTACCTGAATCAGGTGTGTTAACTAAGAGAGACATGCAAAATATGCAGAGCGGTGGGGCGTGAGGACTGGAATTGGGAACCGCTGAATTAGATAGTTGGCACATGCAGTACAGTAGGCTAAAGTTTTAACTATAAAGAAACCATAATGCAAGCTGTTGTTTGCTGTGAGAAGATCATATTCAAATGATTTTATACCTGGTGCCTATGGATTATGAAGGTCTGGTAAACGTCTGGGAAGAGCCTCTCATGACTGGGTATTAAGTTTACAGTGACAGTGTTTCAGTAATCTAAAGCCGATTCAGCACAGACCGATACAACACAATCAAAATCATTCAAATCCTGACAATTTAGTTTTGTTTGGGAAAAGACCTATGAGAAAGAGTTGAGTTAGCCTATATTTGATTGATTGATTGATTGATTGATTGATGTGTGTGATGTGATATTGCACTATAGTGAATGTGTTTATTTGGTAGTTGTGTTGAGCATTGATGGGTTGGTGTTAGATGCAGGGAATTTTGGTGGTGTTTTAGAATGTTTGGGATGTTTTGTGGGGCTTGGGGGTAGTGAGGAATATTTGAGGATACTGGGAATCTGGGGTGTGTTTGTGGATTCTGGGAAAAGGGTGAAGTTGGATTAGCAGGACCAGATTATGGTCCTGTCCAAGATGATGGGTGGTGTGTAAGGATTCTGGGTAATGTTGGATTGGCAGGACTGGATCATGGTCTTGTGTGGTTTTTGACACCCCACAGAAATGTAGGTAGGTTTTTTGAAGAAGTTGGGAATGTTGGGTGTTGTTTGAGGATGTTGGGGAAATTGCGTGATGTTTGAGGGTGTTGGAAACGTTGGGTGATGTTTGAGGATGTTGGAAACGTTGGGTGATGTTTGAGGATGTTGGAACGCTGGGAGGTGTTTGAGGATGTTGGGAATGTTGGGTGGTGTTTGAGGATGTTGGGAAATGTTAGATTGGCAGGACTGGATCGTGGTCCCATGAGGCCCCTGAGCAGTGGGTCTTTATCTTTATTTTGTTGTCATTTAGTTGCAATAAATGATGACTGCTGAAGGCTGTCAGTGGATAAACATACTTCTTGTCCACATAATATTTTAGTTATGGCATGCACCAGCAGGGGTGACTGACTATGCAAACCAGCCAAACCTTGACCCCCTGAGTTTGAATATGTTGGGAATCTGGGGTATGTTTAGGAATGGTGGGAATTTTGGGTGCTGTTTCAGGATATCAATTAACGGGGGGTTGATCAGGACTCTATGTATTTTGGTAGGTGGTATTTTAAGGATGCATGGAATGTTAGGTAGAGAATACTGGGAATTTTCAGTGGGATGTAACTAATGAATGTGCTTCATGAATTTATGCAGGTTTATGATAAATTAAGCATGTGAAGATGGTGTCTAGTGATAATGTATAAGTGATTAAAATGTGTGATTTAAGTGTGCATACTAGGGGACTACAATATTTCATCTGTTTTATGCAACATGAACAGATTAATGTTTTAACTGAATTAATTGAAGTTGCATAATATTTTCACTCAGCTCTATCAACAAAATATTTTCAAAGAAAAGACTGTAAAGCATGTTAAGCAAATTATTTCATTGGCCCATGTTTATGTGTGCAGTGTCAGCTGTCTCAGGCATTGAATGGAGTGTCAGACAAAGCCAAGGAGGCCAAGGAGTTCCTGGTGCAGCTGAAGAACTTGCTTCAGCAGATACAGGTATGTAACACACACAGAAAAAAAAAAAACATCTGTTATGTATTAGAAATGCGAAAATGATATAAACTCATTAAATATTAAATATTTATATTAGTTGCCAGTTTTGAATGTGTTCCTTTCAGTTTCATATAACATGCTTCACTATGTTTTGAACACTTGTGAATAAAAAATTGCCTTCACATCAGAGCAAGAATTATAACATAATCAAAACAACCATGCTGGCAGCACTTGAATATTAGCATCTCCTCTTTGATTTATGAGTGTCTCATTAAATATGCAAATGAGTATCTCGTTAAAAATGAAGTGGGGTAATTATAACATTCAGCATGTATCCAACAAACATGCCATATGTCAGATGTTAACATGAATTTTGTTAGCATGTTTATGCATTGCTTATCAAAGGTTTTGATAATTTAAATCCCCTGGGGTCTTGCAAGGGGGTCTGAAGACAGCTAAAACATAAGATTCATATTAAAAGTATAAAAATATTTAATAAATGTCAAGTTTGAAGCATTAATAATCTCTTAAGCATGATAGAATGTAATGTAATGTTGGCATAAAAAGTCATTGAGAACATTTTATTTTATACTGAGGGTTTTTGAACCAGAGAAATGAAAATGATGCAGTTTAACATTCATTTGTATCGAATATTAATCAATGCAATTTTTTGCTCGATTCATACATGCATATGATTGTCATGAGTTTTGAATTGTATTCTGCCTGGAGACCACTGGATTATGAGCTCTGAGCTATTTTTACTCAAGTGAAGTTTAATGCCCTTTCATACTCCCCAGCAGGCAGAGGGAGAGAGGAAGAGATTGTCTTTGAAAGCCTCTGTAAGCAGACTTTGCACTGAAGTGCTATAGTGATCAGTGATTTTCAATGCAATGTGACATAGTTTCTCACACAGAGACAAGTCCTGCAGAAGGAGTGTAGTCTGTTTTCAAGCCTGACCTCTTATTTTAAAATGTACCAGTCACACATGCTCATATCAAACGCCTTCTCTTCATCATCGTCGTGTAGTAGATGAAATGACTCAGTTCCATCAGCCCCAGTGTCAGTGTGTGGGTGTAGGTCTCACATCTTGAGTCACAACCGTACTAAAAGTGAATGAACGAATAGTTCCGTTCAAAACTCCTACGCCACAGACTCCCTCAACTGATCTTTGCCAGCTTTACAAAATAAAGCTGAAGTGTGTCATTTCTGTGCCACTATGGACACCAAACGGAATAGCAAAAATTATAAGCTATTTCAAGTACTCCCCTGTCTTGCACGAAAAGGGAGTCCAGCACCAAACTCCACTGGTTGAGCCCAAGAAAAGGTTTGCGTTGTCCAATTTGCTTCTTCTACACACCATTCTGTTGCTTGTATAAAGTTGTATAAATTGTATATAGTGTTCTGTGGGGCAAATTCCTGAAGCTCACTCTCAGTGTGTGTGTATGCGTGTAACAGGAGAACGGCGTTGAATTTGAGGCATGTCTGGTCGCTCAGTGTGACTCTCTGATTGAAGCGCTCACTCGGCAGAAGGCCAAACTGCTCACCAAGGTCACAAAGGAGAAAGAGAGTAAGCTGAAGGTGGGTCAACACACACAACATGCACATCTCTTGTCATTCATTCCTATTCTAAACCCCTTTTGACAGGGGTCCACACACTTAAAATCAAGCAGTAGCAAATTAAATTTGCTAGTAATTTTAGCATCAGCCTTTAAGAGTAGTGTGGGAAAGTACATATATATATATATATATATATGCATGTATATACATATATATTTAAAAATTGTTTTTTTTTAAGCATTCAAGAGTACTATAACTATAAATTTTGCAGCAGATTATTTCCTAGTTCGTTCACATGATATTGTGCCTGGCTTCACCACACAGATGGGACAGAGAGAGAAAGAGTTTCTGTAATACACCGCACTATTAGTGTCGCCTCCCGCGACTTTATGGAAAGCAGATTGAGTTTTTGTCTTATCTGTGCAACTCCATATGGTCAGAATAAAATGAGATCAGTGAGTTTATTTAATCTGGCTGTATGTAAGAATACATTTTATTTATTCTAGTAGCAAAATTTGCACTTGTAGAAAATTTGAATGGTTTTAAATCATTTTTTGTCCATTTAATTTTAAAATGAATTTTAATTAGTTTTAAGTAAATTCATTTTAATTATTTATTTAGTTTAATGGATTTTTTAACGTATTATTATTATTATTATTATTATTATTATTATTATTATTATTTTCTTATCTTTTTTGGGGTGGGTGGGTGGGGTGGAAACACTTGGCTAAAGATGAATTTTAAATTAGCGTGATGCTTCTAGTGCCATTTTCATCAAATCTGGTTGTATTGAAAACCTCATGATATAAAAAGCCCATTTTTCTGTTCTCTGAGATAATTTGTGGCTAATAGCGTAAGTTCATCCATCTTCCTGGGTCTGTGTGCTCTGCTCAGATAATCAAATGAAGTGTTTTTGTTTGCAGTGACAGGAGACGTCATTTTCTACTCTAATTCATTTCTTCCACGCCAGTAGTCTGACAACAGAGCTTTACGCTTGCCCTCTTTCACCACACTGAACATAGGATGAAGGGTGTTGGGGGTGTGGAAGTAAACCCGCTCGGTCCAATGCGTTTCTTACAGTATGTTATGGAATTAAGCCATACATTGTTCAGTAGATTACAGTGATGCAAGATATGTATTAGGAAGAATGAATAGTTTATGTATCAGAAAAACAGCAGCAGAATTTAGGAAACCCTGGTTCATGTATGGCTGTTTGCACAATAAACCAACCAACATAAGATCCTTTGCTTCATTTGATACAGATTAGAGACAGAAGGCTTTCTGGTAATTTTAATCATGATAAAGCTGGCAGACAAAACAAACAAAAAAAGGAAAATGAAACATGATGGTGTTTTTTTTCACATGATAAAATATTTCATATTTTTCACATATTCATAACCTCACAATATTAATGTCTTTAAGCATCGTTAGTTATTTATTGATAATGGCACATTGAACATATTAAACAGTGTGTTAATCTTCCTGCTTTTGTTTTGTTTAAATATTAATTATTTCTAATTTAAAGGGTTAATGCTGGTTCTGTCAACTGTAATTATACTGTCATTCATCTCATTCCAGAGAGCGCTCGACAAGTGCATCATTAAATAATTATGCATTATAATTAATGCAAGAATAAATAAAGAGTGACTGATTTGATCAGCTTGTCTTCACGATTGGGCATGGATGGCAAAAAAAAAAAAAAAATTAATAGAATATATGTGCAGGATTATTCACAGTTTATTATTTCAGGAAAGAACATTTAATACTACATTTAAAGGGATAGTTCATACAAAAAAAGATGTCATCATATAATCACCCTCATATTGTTTCAAACCCATAAGACTTGATTGAAGATTCTTTTAATGACATATGAATTCCATATAAATCGAGCTGGTAGACTAATTCTTTCAAGTTTTCTGTAGAGACACATTTGCTTTGTAGAGTACTTTATGTGAAAAGTTAACCATGACATGACTGTATTCACAGTATGGACTTAAGTTTTAATTTTTAATTAAGTGATTCATCAATCAACCTTCCATTGTAGTACAGTATATATTCTCTTATATTATTATGCAACACAATCTTTTATGGGATCTGCACAGTGATATGGTGAACAGGAACACACAAGATGCATGGCAGGAATGTTGTGGGGAATATTTTAATTTGTCATTTAGTGGAGTTTGCTTAGTTTGCAGTAATTTGTGGATAGTTATGTAACATCCTTTCAAGTAACCCTAGTAAAAAAGTAAGATACAGTGTTAAGTATAGTATATTTCTACTAACTATACTAAGTACAGTTCAAATTTATTAATATATTTACTGACATATTCCTCAAGAGTTACTGATATGAAATTATATTTGGAATACTACTTGTGTACAATGCACATTTCTTAATATTAAGCCTAAATGTGTTCTATCACTACTGATGTGGATCGTATGATCTTTGAATACTGTCTTTAAATACGAGATATTTAAAGTGCACCTGTAGTATACTTGCAATAGTTCCACTTTAGCACAATCAAATATACTTCAGTATATCTTTAGCAGCACTACTCCTATGCATTAAGTAGAAAATCAGTCGTTGCAATTTAGCAGACTTTAAGTATACCAGTTTAGTACACCAACTGTTCAATTGCAGGGTATTTTTATTAAGCACATACGGTAACACTTACATTTTAGGGTCTCTTAACTAGTTGCTTATTAGCATGCATATTACTAAAATATTAGCCATTTATTAGTACTAATTAAGCACATATTAATGCCTTATTCTACATCCATAATCCTACCTGATACCTAAACTTAACACCCTTACTATTAATAAGCAGCAAATTAGGAATTTATTGAGGGAAAAGTCGTAGTTAATAGTGAATAAGTGTTCCTTATTCTAAAGTGTTACCGATTTTTCATATCTATATCTATTGTACAGAAATATCATTTGTATTTACTTGTTATTGACATCCATATTGCAATATGGACACTTTCTGGACACCCTTGATGTGGATCAGAGCGGTGCGCTGGTGAATCTGGCTAATAATCATGGTAACACTGGTCTGCATGAGGCGGTGAGAGGTGGACACGTCCAGCTGGTGGAGCTGCTGCTGCACAGAGGGGCTTTAGTGCACATGCGCAACAAGAGACAGCGGACCGCCCTCGATTGTGCACACGAGACTGCCGGGAAGGTGTGTGTGTGTGTATGTGTGTGTGTGTGTGTGCTCAGCTACAGCTGCAAACCTTATACACATTTATTTATGCTTTAAATACAACAAAACAATGCTGTAGCTGGACTCTTGCTTATCAGTAAATGATGAATACAAAGTGTTCTAATAAATAATTCAGATAATTTAAATTAGGTGCATAAGTAGATTTTAAAACATGTAAAAAATTGTTGTCTTTTTCTTCAACCCTTGTGTTTCCCACACTCCTTTTTCATTCTTTTTTTTTTCTTTCTGTAAGTGTAGTCATTAAGATTAAAAAAACGAGCAACCAAAAACAACCTTTGACATTTTTTGACTGTGAAACTCAACTAGATAACGATATTTCAATTTTTAGTAAACTTTGAGTTAAATTTAAAAAGTTCTCGTGTTTCATATTGTACTGTTTTTCAAGTTACTTTTTTTTTGTTTGTTTTTTTAACCTGACTCTTTAGCGTTGATTTTTGGCAAATTGCATAGAAACCACTGGAGGGTCAGTTTGACCCCAATAGTAAAGTCATGCCAAACTCTGTACAGCCTTTCCAAAACACATCAATGTGTTAAAACTTTGCAGTGACATTCATGACCCTAAATGAAACACATTCACAAAACTTCAAGAAGAAATAAATAGTTTAACCAGTATTCTGAGCAGTTTGAAAATCAATTTGGGGTTAAATTGACCCCAACACAACAATAGGGTTAAAAGAGGTGCTGTATTTTGAAAGAAAAAATAAATGATTTGTCTGTATTTTGATGCTTCCTCAGAACACAGAGATTCAGAGACTCCTGCAGAAAGCCTGTGCTGATGCTCCGGACATTCATCCGGTCAAACCACCCTCTAGAGCAACAGAGGGCATTGTGGGTAAGAATCAGATATTTGATATTTGTACTTTTATTTCATCTCAACACTCTAGTAGGCTGTGATGAGCATAGTATTACAGGTGCATCTCAATAAATTAGAATGTCGTGAAAAAGTTTTTTCTTGTAACTTATTTCAAAAAGGTACACAAGCAACAGGGATGACTGCAAGCTTGAGAATACTGTCAAGCAAA